>JAFFZH010010653.1:0-15916 GCA_018420115.1 Euura saliciscinereae | reverse complement strand
CATCGTCAACCGTATACGTAATATTGGCGTATGTGTGTGTGTGTGTAATTACTTATGAATCAATCTATAAATTTTTCTTTTTTATCTTTCTTCTTTTGTTCAGAATTTATTTTTTATTTTTTTTATTTATCTCGTTTTTTCTTTCATCCCTGAGGAATAGGCATGTGTATGTACTACGTACGTTAAATATAAACGTTATCATCGATAATTTTACATCAAATTATATTGTAGAAAATGGAAACCAAAAAGAAAATATCAATCAATATTTGTTCCTCCTCGTCGTTACGGTCATACTTTAGATCTTTTACGGGCTATAGCGTCTTCCACAGCCTTTAACTGCTTCAGTAATTCCTCACGCCTCGAGCTCGCCTTTTTCGCGGCCTTTGCCGCCGCGGCAGCGGCGCTCGCCTTGCTGTCCACGTGAGGCGGCGACTCGGCGGGTCTCTTTTTCCCTGCTATTGTAGCACTTCGGTCTATTTTCTTCACCGCGTTCATTGATGTGTTGTTAGAAGACGGTTTTAACGCCAATTTTATCTGCTGTTTGGCTCCGCCGATCTTTAAGGCGTCCAGTCCTTTCGGTTCTTTGCGATTGTGCGGCGGCGATGAACCCTTTCGCCTACGCGCGCCGCTAGACGAGGACGAGTAACTCGACTCGCTCGAGTCGCTGCTGCTTCCGCTGCTCTCGGAACCGGAACTGCTGTGCGAGGACCTTGAGTTTAGAAGACAAGAAGATATACAATTGCTCAATGATGCATCATCGATCTTCTCTCACCTCGAGCGAGATCTGCTCTTGATGACCTTGGCTACCGCGGCAGCGGCAATGGCCGCCTTGTCCCTGGCCTTGTCGTGGTGTCTTTGATGAGATGAGAGGGGGCTCGGAGCGGGCGGATTGAGCCCTGCGCGTCTGTGAATTGTTCCCGTAGTCGGAGATATGGAGCCTTTTTGTGGCCTCGGAGAGGGCGCTGGCGGGTTCATAAGCATCGCGCCTCTCTGATGCTGGGGTTGCTGGTTGCTGCTCAAGGCCGCAGGGGTGGAAGGTGAAGGTGAAGTAGGAGGCTTCCCCCCCTTGCCGCCTGGGCGGGACCTAGAGGGAGGGGAAGGAGAGCGGGACCTGGACAGGGAGTCATAAGAGCTGTAGCTAGAGCGACTCGAGCTACGGCTAGAGCTAAAATAATTATACCACTCTCATACTCTGCTTTTTTCGATTTTTTTTTCTGTTTCTAGCGATGAATTTTTTTTTTTTTTATTTGGCTAGTCGGAGGAGCATCGAAATCGGTTACAGATTTTTTTTTCGAATTCCTCACATTGTTTGTCAAGTTTTCACCAATTTTCAGATTTTTAAAACGATTTTTGATCGAGTTGGATTTTTTTTACGATTTTGGCGAGTGGTGAAAAAATATTTTATCGATCGTTTTTCGAGTTTCTTTCATAGTTTGTGAAGTTTTCACTAATTTTCAGACATTTAAAAAGATTTTTGATCGAGTTAGATTTTTTTTCGATTTTGGCGAGTGCTGAATCTTTTTTTTTTTTTTTTTTACAACACGCATTGAAAAATTTGTTCTAATAATCTGAAATTCGTAACAAAAATTCTATCAAACTGTTTCAAAAAACTCTGTAGAAAAAAAAACCCGCCATTCTCAATCTCTATTCGATGCTCCTTCGAATTCGAGCCTCCAAAGCGATAATGAAAATGAATATCTGCTCCAGAAGCTTGATGCTACAGAATTGAAAACCAAACCAAAGTAAGAAGATAAAGAGAAAGATGTGATTCTAGCGTTGAGAACATGATAACGACAGTTAAAATGGGTCAAGAAAGAAATAGAAAATCATTCTTACGCTGACCTCGTAGAGGAGTACGAGGAACCCGAAGAGTACGACTGCCTCCTTGGTCTCCGAGTCGAAGTCGGATTCCGGCGCACTGCCGAAGGCGATTTACGACGCATCCACGGGTCCGCCCACTCGTCTCCTCGGCCTCTTTCCGGCGGTGGCGCCTCCTCTTCTCTCCATGGCTTGTTGGGCGGTATCCGTTCCACGATCACCTCTCTCGAAGGTCGTTTGTGCTTCTTCTCATACTTCTCGTAGTACTCTCTCTCGCGATCTCGCTCTCGTTCTCTGTCTCGTTCGCGATCGCGAGGATGCGGAGGCGGAGATACAGAATGTGGAGCCGCGCGAGGCGCCGCGTGATATTCGATGCGTTCTCGGTACTCGGGACCCGGACGAGGCTCTGGTTTGTAGTGAACTCGCCTAAGAGGAACAAAATTCACGTTTTAAGAGGAAAAGACTAGTTTTCAGGTATCCCATCCGAAAAAAGTTCGGCCGTCACCTATAATACTCTGGAGGTGCCGCGGGCGGGGGATAATACCCCTCCGTCTCATCGACGTATCGTTCCGGAGTCGTTCTAGGAGGCGGTCCCCTCCTCGGTGGGGCTTCTCTGGCGGGCCACCGCTCCGGCGGAGGTTCGGGACTGGCTGCTCTGACGTAGTATCCAGCCTCTCTGTCGAGCTCCTCTTGTCCGAGGCTGAGGTTCATCTTCTTTTCTTCAAAGTCCATGTCTGTTTCCTTTCTCTTGTTCGCCTTCCTCATCATCTGGAATGGCGTGAGAATGAAAATATCGAAGAGTGATGAAAAAGTAACGAAAAAAAGTGATCATATTTTGTCACCACTCGCCAAGATCGTGACAAAATTCCTAACTCCATCCAAAATCGTTAAAAAAATCGAAAAAATTTGATACAAATCTCACAAACTGTGAAAGAAGATCGAAAAAAAAATTAGTCAAATTTTTTTTCACCACTCGCCAAAATCGTGAAAAATGTCAAACTCTGTAAAAATTGGTTTTAAAATTCGGAAATTTGATCAAGATTGCATAAACTATCAAAGAAGCTCGAAAAAAAAACATTCAAATATTTTTTTCACCCCTCGCCAAAATCATAAAAAAATTCTAATTCAACCAAAAATCGTTTAAAAATCTGAAATTTGGTAAAAAAAATTCACAAACTATAAAAGAAACATGAAAAAAAATTTCACCACTCGCCGAAAATCGTTAAAAAAAATTCGAATTGATCGAAAATTGTTTTAAAAAACCAGAAATTTGACTGAAACCTCAGAAGCTGTGATCAAAGTTCGAAAAAAAAAATTCAGTCAAATATTTTTTTCACCACTCGCCAAAATTGTAAAAAACTCCCAACTCGATGTAATGTAATTTGATGAAAATTTCCCAATCAACGAAAAGAATACGAAGAAAATCTCTCACCTCTTTGGCGTGCCTCAATCCCCTCTCCCAGGCCGACTCTGCGGGCGGTTCCTCGATCTTAGCGGGGTGAGCGTGCGCGGGGAATCCCGGAGGAGCTCTCATAATGGGAGGTCTTTCGATATGTGGTCTGAATTCGTGCGGTCCGCTGGCGTGTGGGGGGTAAGCCATGGGCCTGACCATATCGAACATGGTGTAATTTCCCTTGTCCGTTACCCCAGGGTGAAGAAACCGGCAGCTGACTCCCCAGGTGCACTGTCCTCTGTTATAAAATCTGCACACAGGTCTCGGCTCAGTTTCCTCGGGCCTTGCGTCGTCCCCGTCGCTCAGTTCCCCCTCCTCGAGCTCTGACTCCTCCTTCTCTTCCCCGTCCTCCTCGCCCTCTTCCACGTCGTTTATCTCCCCCGATTCCTTCTCCTTGTCTTTGTTCTCCTTTTCCTTATCCTTATCCTTGGGCTCCTTATCCTTCGGAGGCATCGTGTCCGTCTCTCCGTCGTCACGCTCGTCCTTCCATTGTCCGTCAGCCTCGAAGTCGAGCTGCTCGCTCTCTTCGACCAGTGTCGAAACCGGGGGGATGGTCTCCTCAGGTTTCTCCTCGACCCTCTCCGCCGCGTTTTCCGGCTCATCCACTCCGTCCATGCTGTCCAAATCCGAAACGTCCGATAAATCCTCGCCATGCGTCATCGGAGCGGGTTTTGCCTTAGGTTCTTCAGGCTCGTCGTCTATGTCTCCGTCCGATATCTGCTCTCCGTCGATCACGTTGAAACTGTCCTTTGGCGTGGTAGCTCCAGTTTTCCTAAAGTCTTCCCCCTCTTCTTCCGAGTTGCTGGAAGATTTCGGAGAGCTACGTTGGTAGGGTGAAGGCGACTTTGGGGAGGCTGGTTTTGTGGGCGAGTTTTCAACCGACTCTGGCGAGCTCCCCTCGGATCGCGGGGAATCGGGGGAATTGTGCTCCGATCTGAACGACTTCGGGGATGCCGGAGACTTTGGCGAGCTTCTGTTGGACCGAGGCGAAGCTGGGCCAGAAACATGCGACTTGGGCGAGGCTGGGACGGACGGAGGCGATTTGAGCAACTTCCCGTGCGACGATGCGGAGCTGCTGGGCGATTTGACGCCAGAATGTTCCGAGGGAGATCTAGGCGGGGATTGAGACGAGATGGAACCGTCGGGAGTCGCGGCTCGATTCCGACGATTGGAGTAATCCTCGTCGGATGAACTGTCCGAAGCCGAATCCGACATGACGGAGCTTTTTTGTTTTTAAATTTTATCCTGCGAACAAGGTACGATGTTATTATTGCGTTTGTTTGAAGTGAAATATCGACGATTTTGTGTCCGTTATTATAGCTAGAGAAAATGGATTGATTAACGATATAGTATGACTGATCGCGAAACTTATTGTACCTGCATACCTAAAAAGAAAACAAATAAACGATGATGAACAAATTATTTAAGAGAAAAAAAAACAATTATCAAATGACAATGAAAACAAAAATAATAATGTGATTTAAAATTGTATACATTAGATGATTTATCAGCGTCATCACAAATATTATGATTGATTGATTTTTTTTTTTTTTATCGGGCTAAATTTTATTAATTGTCGCGTTTTTTTTTTTTTTTTTTGTTGTTGTTGTTGCTGCTTACCTGTGTCAAAATTAGCCCTTGGGGACTCGCTCCTGATTGGGCGATCGATCCGTGACGCGTCAAACATATTTCGTACTTTCTTTTTTTTTATTATTATTAACGCGATTTTTTGTTTTGTTTTTGAAACATAACTTTTTTTTGTTATTATTAAACAACGTCAACGTCGGACGTTAAACCGAAGAACTTTTCTCTTTTTTGTTTTGACGTTATATATATTCACACTCGTGTAACTGATGACATGACGACGACGACGATATTGTACAACAAAACTACTTGTTTTCTTTTCTACTTCGTTTTTTTTCTTTTGTTTTTGTTACTAAAAATCAAGCACAACACAAACTATAAGTATAAAAAACTTTTTTTTTTTTGTTTTCTTTATTTTCAACTTTTTTTATTTCACTAGATATTATTAATTAATTGATTAATTAATTAACTGATTAATTTTTTTTTTACTTTTACTTTTTTTTAACGAATTATACTCATACTGATATATAGATATACTGTTTTGTTTTGCTATAAAACGAGAGAGAAAAAGATAGAGAGAGAATAAACAATTTTCAATTTTTTTGTTGTTGTTTCGATTCTCTCTATTCAATTGTTTCACCGCGCGCGCGTGCGCGCGCGTCTTTAACGGAAACCTGAAAGAATTACTGTATTTTTGTTGTTGTTGTTGTTGTTGTTTTTCTTACACAATTTACTTGATTGTATACATTTTTTTTCTGTTTTCTTTTCAAAATCAAAACACGATATTAAATAACACATTCAAAAATTTGCTTGGGAATTATTCTACTTATGGAAGGGGAAAGGATTATTATTCATAATTTATTATTCAGAGGAACATGTTAACATCGAAGATTCGTAATAACGACAAACGCATATGTACAGGCATTCTTTTCATCTGTGTGTGTGTGTGTCTTTTTGTTACTGAATGTTCTTCACACACACACACACACGCACACAGAGGCATCGGGTTCTTTACTTCGTTACGTGTTTTGTTTCTACTCTTTCATTTTTTTTTTCTGTCTTTCACTTGTTTCAGGGTTCTTTACTTCGTTGCGTGTTTTGTTTCTACACTTTCATTTTTTTTCTGTCCTTCACTTGTTTCAGTCAGTCACTCCTTCTGGTTCTAGGTTAAGGCGTGTATCGCAGTGTGCGAGTGTCTGTTACATTCTCGCGTTGCCTGTTATCACCGTATCTTCGAGTATCGAGGGTAAAAACATGGGGATGGATTCGAGTTATTGGCCTCGTGTTTTTTTTTTTACTTTTCTGATATCTCGACATTGTTTCATACTCGCATAGAGAGAGAAAAATAGCGAATAACGAGAGTGAAAGATCGACTCTTACCTTGTGGCGCGGCTCGCTCCGTCTGCCCCCGGTTATGCCCAATGTGGCTCACGGACTCGGGGATCAGGTTGGGGGCCCAAAACCACGGCGGTGAGAGGCGGCCGGCGTCACCTATAACGAAACGAACTGTCTCTCGCTGGTTCTGCGGCTCGTTCCTTCGCCGCGCGTCGATATATCTAGTTTAGTTATTCTATCCTATCGTTTCAGCAGCGCGGGTGCCACCGGATCGTCGGGTTTGTTCGTAGTGATCATTTATGATCGTTACGAATGCATTCGCGCGATCGGGTCGTACGGTTATATTTATTAAATCGAAGATTTTTTTTTTGGAGTAATGATAAAACTACGGTATTTTATTCTCTCCTCGTTGAACCGATTGTGAGAGACGAATGAAATATTTTATGATACTATACTAATAATACTTATTTCTCACACGATTATAAAATATAATTCTTGCTGGTTAATAAACTGCTCGCTGGAACCACTACCAAATTTCTTTAACCATCGATGTTACGAACGATCGTCTTATTGTAGACTGCAGACTCGATCGACTTTTTTTCTCTCTATACAGCTAACTAGTTTAGTTCGGGTTTTTTGACGTCAGAGGGCGCTGCGATCGGACTTGTTTTTTCTATTCTTTTTTTTTTTTATTCATTCAATTTGAGACCACAATTCTAAATTTGAATTTTCTATACAACAATAGTAATAATAATGATAACAATTCGATAGATAAACAGACAGCTGGAAAATAAAATAGACAATAAGTTAGACGTGTGAAGATCGATTTTTCGGTGCCTTCCGCTAATATCTAGGGACTTTTGTTTCCTGTTGGCCAAACTGTACACAGTCTTATTTCCCTAGGGTTGAATTTTATCGGTGAGTTGCGCGTCTACGCGACTATATATTCAAAGTTTTTGTAACATCGATAAAACAAAACAAAACAAAAAATACCAAAAACGCCACTGAGCTTGTGTTTAACCTAAATGAATTCAAACCAAACAAATCCCAAGTGCATATGATAATCTTTGAACGAAAAGTAATAAGACAGAGTGAATAAGAGACAATAATCCAGATGTCCGCGAGCGATCACGGAGGCAAGGGCTACGCGCCCCTGCCCCAGAGCATGAGCAATACCGACACAGAGAACGATGACGACGACATGGGGATCCGACGGTCGGGTTACATATCGCATACCGCGAGCGCGGGGGATTCCCATCAGTCGAAGCACGAGGGGACCGCGATGCAGGAGAACGGGAGGTTCTACCCGCTCGACGAGACTAAGAACATCGCCAACAGGATGAGGAACGGTAGAAGCAATATTAACCTCGCTCTGGGTTACTGCAGCGACGATATACCGATAATGGTAGTCGACGAGGGTAACGAGGACGTTTGGAAGAGACGCCACATGTCGTTCATCAGACAATTCTTTTTGGCCGCTTCTATACTCGTTTGTCTCGCAACGATAATGATATTCTTGTACGTCATACCCTGCGACGAGTCCGATTTCGAACCGCCGCCGTTGGCGAAGGAAACGAGACCCGCTTTCCTTTGGGAGAATGATTTCAGAGGCATTGGTAGGTCGGTCTTTTCGGGGGGATTTTTTACAATATATATTCGCGGGGAATCCCCGTTTGGTATTTGAAAAAAACATTTGAGAACTTAGGGAATTTTTTCTTTGAAACGCGGTAAAATTGGTTTAAAAACTTGAGAGCCGTTTAAAATTCAAATAATAACGGTTGGATGGTTCGAAATTCAAAAAAGAACTGTTCAAAACCTCACGAAATCTGACAAATGAATGTTGAAATTCGGAATTCAGACGAAAACGTTTAAAATTCACAAAAATAACTGTTCAAAACTCTCAGAATGTTCAAAATTTGAAAACACAGTTCGAAATTTTTAGAAACTGTTTGAAATATGAAAAATGACCGTTAAAATTTGAAAATACTGTTCGAAATTCAAATATCAACGGTTGAAAAAATTCGTAAAACATTCGAAATACGAAAAATAATTCGTTTTATGAACAAAAGCTATGCCTTGAAAAGTAAAACACGCAATAAAAAAAACACTTTAACTTTGATCCCCAGAATTATACGGCCCGATCTCCCTGGTCTCTGGAAACCGTTACAACGTAATTTCGATGTACCGTCGCCAGTTCTACGGTTCTGACCCAAAGACGGACCACACGCCTTCCGAAATGGGTGGCGTGATTTCATTTCTTGGGGGAACGGAGGTCCCTCTGTGGTGGGTGAAGCTGCCTCGCCTTCCGACGGAGATCGACTGCAGCAACCACAACACTGACAGTAACGGCAGAGCCGACTGCCTCGTAGTGGGAGAAAAGGGCCTCCTGGTCAGCATAGAGCAGATAACTGGAACGGTTCAATGGAGTTCAAACACAACGACGCACTCCAAGCTCCCGGTGTTTCTGCCGGATCTGAATAACGACGGAGTGAACGAGCTACTGAGCGTGGATTTGTCCGGGGGAATCCCAGGCCTCGCACTGATATCGGGAAAAAACGGCGACCTGATAGCCCAACGGAAACAAAAAGAGTGCAGAAGCGTCGCTATCAAGAGCGTCGATGCTAACGCAACGATATCCTTCTTGTGCGAGGAAAAAGGCCTCAAGTCAATCTCACTGACCGAGCTTTTCGATTCTAAGGAAACGAAGCATGGAATGACCCCGATTTTTATCGCGAAAGACGACGAGGACGATCTGAAGGTCGGATTGAGTCCGTTGCACGAGCTTGTCGTACGACGCGTGACTCCGTGCCCCGGGGATCTTTGCGAAACTTCGATAATCGTGACGTTTCACCGAGACGGAGCTCCGAACGAGTCTCGACCGATCTGGACGAGTTCGGGTTCCAATTCTTTCGGCATGAAGCCTGCGATATTGAAGGGGGATTCTCGGTCTTTGGTTGCGGGATTCGTGATGAAATTCTGGCAGTGGAATTGGCCGGAGGTTCAGATCGAGTCTGTGAACTCGAGTCTCGTCAGGAGGACGATAACGGAGAGGATTCTGGTCGTCATAATAAACCAGACCGAAGTTCACGCGGTGAATGCTAGTCAGACGGAGATCAGCCAAGTCTGTAAATCTAAGTGGCTGGACTGCCAGCCCAGCTTCGAGCTCCAGAGCGAGTCTCTGTTCGTGGCGGACCTCAACAATGATGGATACAGGGAACTCGTTAGCTATCATACGAGCTACGATCTCGAAGGACCGATTAAAACTCTAGAGTCCAAGATCCAGGCCATCAGGCTCGATCTGGAAGTTGCCAAACTTACCACGCAGACGTAAGAATTGACGATCTGACCGCGAAATTTCGTACCTTCGGTTTTTTATCGTCTGAAATCAGCTTTCTAGTCATTATTGATTTTTATTTCGGAGAATTATAACAAGTATATGAGTAAAAGTCACAAAATATTAAGACTGTTTTTTTTTTAATCGAAGTATATAATTATTTTATTTTTTTTTTAGCAATTTTAAAGATAATTTGAGAGCTTTTTAAGGGTCGAAGCGTATCCCAAAAATGAGAGAAAACAAGCGTTGACGATTGTTTCTTTTTTCTTTCGCACTGCTTTTAGTGTTTTTAATTCTCATCAAGCAACGTAGAACGCGATTTGAAGAAATGGCGGCAAAAAACTTTTTTACATTTGAATTTTTTCAATATTTTGCCGCCATTTTTACAGTCTAATTTTTTTTTCACAGATTTTTAGTTCCTATTCATATGAGATTCCCCTGGGAATATGCACGTGTTCTCACTATCGGCTTATAAATAGTTTTTAGGTATACGATATTTACCTACAACCGGTAAAAGAAGGATAAGAAGAAAATAGTATTTTTCTTATCATTATCGCTCTACGTTATAGTCTTTGAACAAATAGCTTGAAAAAAATCTATATTTAGTAAACTCAGAATCTCAACGATCTTCATTAATTCTCTGAGTTTTTACTTTTTTTTTTACTTTTTGAAATCATACACATAAAAGTTTCGATCAAACTTGTATTATATTGTTTTTCGATGTCGTTAGTTATTTTTATTTCATTATATTCTGATTTTTTTTCTTCCTGTCTTGTGATAATAATAAAAAAGTATACATATATAATATCTATAAGAAATTTGACCTCTGTTCGTCATTCGTTTACTTGCCTAGTAGCCGAAATAAATATGCGGTACAACTTATAACATTTTTATGTATGTATAACATAATATAAATAGAACCACAAAATTTAATTTCAAACTGTTTCAATGTCATTTTTTATTCAGATCCAAATACCTACGTGTTAGAAAAATTATTTTTTATGACTGAATTATTATTATTTTTTTTCATTTTGAGAAGAAAAGTCGCTTTGAGGTCAGAACTTCTCAATTTGGAGCTAAATTTGTTCAAAATTTAGCAACTTTGATAATCGAGTTCACTCGATTATACATCCATAATTATTATGTAACAACAAATGATAAGATAGAACTAAAATAAGAACGCATAGACGAGATAAGGTAAATATATCAAAAGTTTATTGATTATTATTATGTCTACTTGAATCTACAAGCACAAATAAATAACAAAGAACAATTGATAAGAAGTAAAATAAGTCAGATAAAAAAGAAGAATATCGCATAATCGAAGCTGTGTATCTGCCACTGATATCTGCGCACTTGCACTGCGCGTGCGGTGTTCGTTGCTCGGATGTTCTACCGTTTCTTTAGTTTTCATGTCGACGCGCCATGTCAACAATCACACCTTTTATGGCAGCGCGTGCGTCGATATAGGTATCTAGTCATGCATACGATCACAGCAGCTACGATACACACGACGACATAATGCGTATCTGCATCTGTACATCATACGGTAGAGTCGCGCGGGGATCGCATGTATACTACAAACTACTAAACTAACCAATAAATAAAAACCGTTAAACTTAAACAACAAACAACATAATCGGTATCTGCGACTGAAACCGCGCAGCGCCACGATATAAAATGAATTAAATAGACGAAAGAAGGAGAAAAAAATGAGAAAACACTGTTTCTATATTAAATAATATGAAGAAAATATATCGAAGAATAAATTCTATCACAGTGTATCCATCGAGGTGGTGAAAATCGGAAGCTCTAGACACCACAGCTAAATTTTTGTTGCATTATTGCGTGTGCGTGTATATGTGTGGCGGTATTCGGGCGATAAAACAATATGGCGGCTAACCTGGAAGAGGAGCAGAGTTTGAGGGAATGTGAAGAGTACGTTCAACGACATAATATTCAGCAAGTTTTAAAAGACTGTATAGTACAATTGTGCGTCGGGAGACCAGAGAACCCCGTATCATTCCTGCGCGAGTATTTTCAAAAGTTAGAGAGGGTAAGAAAACTCAATGACGTTACGAGTCTGTGTATTATATTCGTCCAATTCGCACTAATTCCCTCTCTAGTATCTCAACGACTCTACCACACCTCGATATTATGTATTTGTTTTCTTTATACTTTTAGACAACTCCTCATGTGTCGTGTGATGTGTTACAAAATTCCTTCGTTCTCGCTCCCCCCCCCCCCTCTGACGTCACACCGTCACTCTCTATCTCTCTCTCTCGCCTAGAGTTCGAGGGTTTTTCACGTATAACCAAACCAAATCACTCACCTCCCACCCTCGCCAGTTTTACTCTCACGGCACACAGCTGTAACGCATTAATATTACGCTCTGCTCAACATCGTCGTAGTCGTAGTCGTTGATATTCAATTGTTATTGTAGTGTATGTACAATGTGTATGTAGTAGCCATCAAGTATATCTTTCGTTCTGTTGTTGTTTTCTTCCTTATTTTTGTTGTTGTTGTTTTATTCGTTGTTATTTCATGCATTCCCCCATTTCCACTAGACCTAACGACACCCTCCGGTGTTCCCATTTGTTCGCGGAACGCGTATCGATTTTTCTCTTCTACACGCGCGTAGGTAGAGACTGAGGAGCAAAGACACTGCGAATACTCGAAGATCCTTAGGCAAGCGCTCGAAACTACTGCGATACACTTTCAGACGGCATACACATGTACATCAATCGACGGTCGTAATTGACACAGATGTGAGGATGGCGGTGATTCTTCTGGATCAGAGTCCACGGCCTTGCGATCGTTTCTGTTTGTTACAACAGTTTCGCTATTGTCATATGTACCTATAAAAATCGTAGGCTTCGCGGCGTATGGGAAGGCTCCAGCGTCAATATAGCGTAACGCGTGATGAATCGTGTGGATTAGCGCGTGCGTGTAGTCCCGCAGCACTGGACGCAACTTTGCTGAGATTCTAAAGATAGAATATACCGAAAATACGACTCGTAGAAAGAGGGAATCGAGCCGCGGTGCTCGTACGCGAGGCCACTCCACATATACACATGTATTATGTGTATATTTCCAGAAATATTAACGACAATAAACACACCGTCGGAGTATTTCGCGAGATTCATAGGAGGTATATACGGAACGGAGTTAAAAAATAAAATATCTTAGAGAATTTGTTATATCGACCCGAATCGCGACGCGATCCTCGGCGTTTCAGTTCGCGCCGTGAGTCGCAGCGACGAACCCCTTATCCCGTTAGTTCGCACATCGACTGCACTAGGGTAGTGAAATAAGAGGGTATCTGTTGCGCGTTATTGGATTAGATTCGATTTTATTCCACGTTGTAATACAATTAGCGCAGTCAACGTGGTAGAGACTCTCTGGTGGTCGAGAGAATTGTGTCGTTCATATAAAATTGTCTTTCGTATTCGTATAACGTACCTTAACGAATTTCATAAACACACAACTTCTCAACGTGTGTGAACATCGTACATATTATATTCGCTTATTTGTGTATCGCGTTAGACTGCAAAGAGCACGAAGCGGGCGACTCTTGAAAAGAAGTTTAAAAAAATTTCATATACACATATGAATACACGTATATTTGAATTCAAATAGAGTCTAGTTAGCACCTCACACCCTGCGTGTTCCGAAAGACTCCGCGTCGCGGTCTTACGCGATTGATTCGATCCTCAAACGTATCGAAGATATTATTGTTGGAAAAAATATTCAAGTAGAAGAGAGGCAGCAATCGCGCACTGACCTTTTCAGGAATACACGGATTATACTCTGACGTCATGGAGGTAAGGTAAGGTAGGCGTTTAGGGTAACAATTCTCGACTTTCCCCTTTACCTGTCGATAATGAGGACGATGAGTTTTTTTTTCTTTTTAGAAGATTAACAAGATAAAAGATCCCTCAAGCTTCAATGAGGACATTAACGTAATTTTTGCGGAGGTGTTACCATCGCTTATTTTCAGACGTATTACATGCATAACTCGAATGTAGGAGGATTCAAAGAATGTTCTCAACTTCAACTGGGAGAAAAATTGAAAATTAAGACAATAAGATAGTCTAAAAACTGTATTCGAAATATTTAGAGAAAAAAAGTCATCTAGAAACGTTCGATTTGAAAAAAAAACCGTTAGAAATTTAGAAAACAGCGATTTTGAGGTCGAAAGTGTAACGTTCGAAATATGAAAATGTAAAGTCGATTTGAACCGTTGAAAAAATAGAAAACGATTGAAAACTCTAAAAAACAGTGATTCGAAATTTGAAAAGACCGTTAATTTGAAAATTTGAAGAACCGTTTGATAAATTCGACCACGTTTTTTCACGATTTTTAAGCCAACTTGAATAAATTTTCAAAAAAAAAATATCGTTAATTTGAAAATTTGAAAGAATAACCGTTTGAAAACTTGTGAAACCCTTAAAAAAAAAAAAAAAAAGCCCGAATTTCTGTCATGTGATTATAAAACTGTTCCACAAAACAATTACGACCCTGATCTATTATTATTCTCCAGGAACAAGCCCACGATGCAAAGCAGCAGAGTGCAACGAGCCCCGAGGACACGGAGGACATGCCAGCTGGCCAGCAGGGTCCGCAGGTGCCGCGACGTCGTGGTGGAATATCGGCGGAGCCAGTCTCTGAAGAAGATGCCACGAGTTACGTCAAGAAGGTCGTCCCGAAGGACTACAAGACAATGGCCGCCCTGAGCAAAGCGATAGCTAAGAACGTCCTGTTCGCCCACCTGGACGAGAACGAGAGATCGGACATATTCGACGCCATGTTTCCCGTCACTTTTTTACCCGGGGAGCCGATAATCCGCCAAGGCGAGCTAAACTCGGATAAAAAAAAATGGACGAATCGAATGTCGATATTCTGATTACAGGGGACGAGGGGGACAATTTCTACGTCATTGATCAAGGCGAGGTCGAGATCTTCGTGAACAGTGAGCTCGTGACGACGATAGGCGAGGGTGGAAGCTTCGGAGAGCTCGCTCTGATCTACGGAACGCCCAGAGCCGCTACGGTCAGGGCAAAAACGGACGTGAAACTATGGGGTATAGACAGAGATTCTTATCGCAGAATTCTCATGGGTTCTACGATAAGGAAGAGAAAAATGTACGAGGAGTTTTTGTCCAGAGTGTCTATATTAGGTTCGTGGACGAATTTCGAACTTCTAAAATATTCCATCATCGATTCTTGAGGGATTCACTTTCTTTTTTCGCCACAGAATCTCTGGACAAATGGGAGAGATTAACCGTGGCCGACGCTCTCGAGCCTGTTGTCTTCGACGACGGCGAGACGATCGTCAGACAAGGAGAACCTGGCGAAGATTTCTACATAATAGTAGAGGGCATGGCTCTGGTGCTCCAGCAGCGTACAGAGGGCGAAGAACCCTCGGAAGTTGGTCGTCTTGGTCCCTCAGACTACTTTGGTAATGAATATGACAAAACTGAATTTTGTTCGAAGGGGGATTCCCCTACGAAATTCCGAAATCGAAGAATCTTATCACCCTCGCTACGGGCTCTGAAGGGCAAAAACCTGAAGAATTCTCCCATTGCCCGAGTTTTCATCAGATTGTGGTGTGACGATGAGATTCTTCGATTTTAAAGGGACCATGCAGTCGATTTTTTTTTACCGATGGTTAGATATCTCCGAATATCCGTTGGAGGGGGGTTCCCCGAGTATTCGTTGGAGGGGGATTCCCCTACGAAATTCGGAAATCGAAGAATCTTATCACCCTCACTACGGGCTCTGAAGGGCAAAAACCTAAAGAATTCTCCCATTGCCTGAGTTTTCATCAGATTGAGGTGTGGCGATGAGATTCTTGAATTTTTTTTTTACCGATGGTCATATATCTCCGAATATCCGAGTCCACGGAACTGAAAAATCCCCCAGAAAAACATGCGAATTGAAATTTCTAACAAATATACTTCGAATTTACTGAATGTTTAATATTCTTTTTTTGTCTGCTTGAAATAGGTGAAATAGCGCTACTGCTGGACAGGCCAAGGGCGGCGACGGTGATAGCTAGAGGTCCGTTGAAGTGTGTCAAATTAGATAGAGCGAGATTCGAACGTGTTTTGGGTGATTGTGCCGACATATTGAAACGCAACATAACACAATACAACAGTTTCGTATCTCTTTCCGTATAGCTAGCTGTTCGTTAAAAAAAAAAATAATAAAAAAAAAAGAAGTACATAAGAAGAGAAACAAAACAAAACAAAAATAATAATGATAATCGATTGATCGATGAAGAGAAATTCGCGCGCGCCATCCTATGGAGAAAAAAAAATTGAAATAAAAAATTGAGATACACACAACTAGAATCCCAACCCCCCCTTTAATAATGATGAAAAAAAAAAA
>JAFFZH010010644.1:0-67535 GCA_018420115.1 Euura saliciscinereae | reverse complement strand
GGGGGGGGGGCAACGACAGGTGAAAGTTCATCGTTCCCGGTTCCCAGGAACCCGACGCCCCCATCGAGTAAATGAATCTTCGGAATTTAGCCATAACTCCGAACTTTTATTTCTATATCTTAGAATTTCAGATTCCTCTAAGACCCGTAACGAATCTAATGGTCGGATTAACAGAATAGTTAGAATATAAAAACGTTTTCTTGATTTTTTTTTCTTTCTATTCATTCTTAATTTTATAACGAAATAAAAAGAATGTCGCTATCTTCCGAAGGACTAAATTTCATCCTACCAGGGAGGAATGGTAATTATTCAAATTGAATACGTCTCCTGAATTTTTAACGCGATACATACATTAAAGCAGTCGATTAGACAAAACATGCCCACGTTTATTCTGAAAGCGGTGAAAAACAAAATATATACGATTAACATAACGTCTGTCATTTTTATTACACGATATCATCGAATTGACCATTTTCTCAATCGCAGTTCCAGGCTTGCCGCTAGGTAAGCGCTAGTGTCGCCGGTAGGGACAAACAAAACACTTTTTGTCGTGTTTATTGTTGATATTGTCAGGAATCGTAGAGTTAAATGCAATTATTTCGATGGTACTCGTTAAAAACTCAGATATACATTAGATTTTGTGCTATTAAAACTCGAAATCCAAATATTCCCTAGATTCGACACTAGCGCTTACCTAGTGGTCACTCTATCGTTCTTTGAGAAAATCCTCAATACTGCGCTTATCTCGTACCATCAGTCAGACATTGTCTGCGGGGATGTAGAAAGTTGAATTTTAGTAGATTATAAAGAGCCATGAAAATCTAATATTAGATAATGCTTATTCACATTCAATCTTTCATCGTCGATAAAACAGCTTTGAAATATTCGCACAGATTCGAGTTTGTATATTTGTCTTGATTAGGTGATTACAGAAAAAAAACCGTAAAAGAAAGAAAAAGAACCTTTGGGAAATTATGATCAACGGTAACTTAAAATGTTTAAATATTTGCGTATAAACATGTGGCATGCTGTAAAAAGTTCGTCAGAAGTTTTCTTGCGCTTTACGGAACCTGAAGAGTATCGTAATCGCTCTAATAACAAATATCTCGTCATACACTCCCCGTGTTTTCAGATTCTGTATTTTCTCGATCAGTATTGAAATCAATTTTTCAATCACAAAAGCAGAAATTCATTTCATTTCCCTTTTTCGTTCACTGAAATCTCACGAGTCATGTATTACATAAATTTTGACAATGTTGAAAGATTGTGAAAATCGTGTGCGACTCATTTATTCCCCATCGCATCACACCTGTAGCTCTACGGTATAACGTCACGATTTACTTACGTCACAGAGTTTAATCGTATGTGAGATACCGTACCCACAGTGAAACGGTTGTGGACGGTGAATCACCGCGACACGATGAACGTGACCTTCGCATCTCGAATAAACTTACGCTACGTTCTTCATGTGTTTGACCAATCAATCAATCGTATGTGTTTCTATTTAGCTCCAATTATTACATTTTGTCATCCCGAATCCAACAGTCAAGATGCACAAGCTAAACGCGAGCTATAAACTGTGTCACATTCTCATATCAGACTTAAGGGGACTAGGTATATAGGCTATGTCCGCTGAAAGTGGGGTAAAATTCAAATGCCGTTTATGAAAAATTAAAGGAAAAAATCCAATTTTTCTCAGCTTCAAATTGTTTTGTTGTTTAAAATCAGTTGTATTGATTCGTTGAAAAAAAATAATTGAGAGTGTTAAAGAGTTTCCTTATCGCCACGATTCCAAGTACCCGGATTCGAATTTTTTCAGTTTTCAAAGACCATTTCATTCAGGGGATTCGTCTCCCTACATTGAACCGAAAAATTTGAGAAAAACATGAAAATTGGGAAAATTGCGGCTAATATTCTAAAAAACGCGAAAAAATTGTTATGTGAGTATCAAAAAATTATTTTTTCTTGACAGACGTAGGTTCAATCTGTGGAACCAATTGATATCTTTATTTAGAACAAAAAAAATCGAGTCGATATCTTGAGGCGTTTTCGAGTTATCGTGGCGAAACTAACAGAAAAACGAGTTTTGCGAATTTCGCGAATTTTTTTGCGCCAATACGTTCGTGAAAGACTGTACTAATACAATAGATAAAAGAAAAAAGAAACTATTTTTTTCAAATCTAGGCCCCCTCGAAGCCTCGGTTCACGTCAGTCCGCCACACAAGACGAGGGGTTTTTGCGAGCATAACTTAACAAATTTGCGATAAGCTTTCCGCGCAGGAGAGTCGAGGCGAGTGTAAGAGTGTGAGGTCGTAAAGACGGTTCGGTATCTTGGTTTTATCTCTCTCCTTCGCCCGTATGTACATACCTGGTTGTAAATGTTTATTTATGCACTTTACACAAGTACGTATAATTGCACGAGGAGTTTGGTCAGACGGATAGACAGGTGGACGGACTGACAGACGGGGTAATCAGCCATGTAGTTTGCGTATCCTACTCCTCTTTATGCGTGCATCAACAATATCATCGCCTTTTTCTTCATTTTAAACATATACTCGCCGCTTTCCAACTTCGCCCAAAGTGAATTTTAATTGGTTTTATCCCGAGAGATAGCCTCCTCGCAACGTATAATTCAATCTCACGTCAAAGAACAACGGCCCTGGTTAACTCGCATTGTTATTAACGGGATGGGGCCGGAATGAAAAAGAAGAACATCGAGTCTGCAGAGAATGATGAGGATCCTAGACTCACAATCAGTGGCGACTTCCCGATCGATTTGAAGCTGCTGCAGCTGCGGTGATACGTTTTGCGAAACTAGATTGTCTCTTTTTTCTCTCGTCAGTTCACAAGACCGACTGCGAACCCTCAATGATATGATTACGCCCTACTGAACCGTGACGGTATAATGGGCTCCACAGATCATTTAACAATTCAACACCGTGTCTATTGCATACACACTTTCACGTCCGATTTCATCCCTGTACGTGAATTAGGGAAACCATTTGATTATATACACAATGTAGTCGAATCGATCTCGCAGGTTAGACAAGGAGCAACGGGGAGGCGAAAAGTGCATCTGACATCGCCTCGACCTTGTTCACGGAATCTCGTTTCTAGGTCAGGTTCTCTCACCCCGAGCAACAGCTTTATTGATTTCGTACCACAGAGCTGGAGCAGTTGCTCTGCACCTATTGGAGGACATGATTCTGCTCTTCGAAGTGATTCCTTGGTCGATTTAAGGTGAAATGCAAGTCACGTGACCTCGATATGATTTACACTTGGAATTTTCAAACGATATTTTCTCAGCCAAAACACATTCGATTGACGTGAAATTGATATCAGTGACGTAGAAAAACTCAACGAAGGGCCTGCCTATCGTGGATTTTCGAAAATCGAGACGTAATAACAGTTTTTTAACAAGATTGGTCTGTAATCCAAGGAAGTGCTGCCTCTCTCCACGAGGGGCAGCACCTCCTTAGGTTACAGAAAAATATTGTTACACAAAATTCTAATTATGTCTTTCGATTTTCGAAAATCCACGAGCGTCATGCCCTTGATTCAGTTTTTTTACGTCACTGACATCAATTTCACATCAATCGAATGTGTTTTGGCTGAGAAAATAGCGTTTGAAAATTCCAAGTGTAAATCATATCGAGGTCACGTGACTTTCATTTCACCTTAATACCCACAGTATCGAACATTTGTCCATAAAAACATTTTAGTTTCACGCAATGATGAAGAAATGACACGGTATTGTATTCAGAACGAGGGCGGAGATAACTCGTTGAAATAAAGTGTTAATAGCTCGTGGAATATTGAGAAATAACCGAGGAAACAACTGAATGACTGAGACAATGAGAAATAACTGAAATGATAAAAAATAAATGAAATAATAAGCAATAACTGTGAAAATGAGACAAAAAATTGATTAGAAATAGAAGAAATAATTTTAAAAAAAATCAAATAAATTGTAGTAAATCAAATAATTTGAATTATTTCGTCAAAAACAAAAATAATGATAATAGTGTGTCAGTCAAATCTTGAGTTATTTCCCCCTCGATTCAGAGGTCCCTTTAATTTCTTCCATAAAACAAGCATAGGCTGAGATATGAATCGAAATATCTGAGTCTGCAAAAATCGACCGGGGAATCACCTCAAATTCTTTGGAATGACATTTTCGCTCGCTATGTAAGAGGGAATCTTGATTTCGGTATTCGTAATATTTGGAAGTTTTGTAAAATGATATTCTCTTCCCCTTTGCAACAGCGGGGTGGTTAATTTAATGAGCTTTTGAATTTTTTGTGTTTCAGAAGACTGACTATTTCCGACGGGTGTTGAACCGTGGACTGTCTGATGGAAGGTGGGATACTTGAGTCCGATTACGTCCGAGATTTTTATCTGAGTAAACGGGTATGCGTATACGCACATGCATACCTATGAGCGTAATTTAAATTCCTGTATGAAGCGAAGTCCCGGCTGTCCTGCACCCACGTCCATCAACAACTCCATCAAAGTACAAATAACACTAAACACTTTATCCTCAGAGAATATTATCTAGATAAATATTGATGAGATTAAATTTGAGATACGGGGAGATATGGTGATGAGAAACTGAAATAAACGCGATAAAAAAACAAAAGAAAGACATGGCCTCCGGCGGGGACGCCCCGCCTCCGGGACGCGGAAACCGCGCGGCTCTAAAACGCCCGCTCAGTTCGTCCAACGTTCTCCACGGTATCGGGGGAACCCTGGAAGACAAAAGTAGCGACTATCTGTGCCCGATATGCTTCGAGGTGATAGACGAAGCTCACGTAACGAGATGCGGCCACACATTCTGCTACCGATGCATAGTCAGGTCCTTGGAGGTCAACTCGAGATGCCCAAAGTGCACTTTTGCCCTCGGTCAGCAGGACATATTTCCCAATTTTTTACTCAACGAATTAGTAGCCAAGTACAAAACGAGGATGCGGGGTGTCGCCGAGTTGAGACGCGGGCGTAGCAACTCCTGGTGGAACGGAACCGAGGAGCACGCTTCCTTGGTACCCGGGTCCACGTCGACCTTCACCGACGCCACCGGCTGTCTCCGGGATTTCATAGTCGCCGAGAGCGCGAACTTAACCCTGTCCGACGTTAACGTAATGCTTGCGATACTCACGCAGAAGAAGCTGCTCATGGAGGCCGAGTCCTGCGCCTCGCAGAACAAACTGCTCCACGAATTCCTCAAACACTTGCTGAGACGCAAAGAGGAGCAGAGGAATCAGCTGATGAAAGAGGTCGCTTTGATCAAACGCGACATCGACGACGTCGAAAGGATCCTCAAGGACATTCAGAGCAAGTGTCCGAAGGTCGAGGACCTCGGTGTCCCGAACGAAGAGGACAGTGCTCAAGTGTCTGCGATAAAGAAGGAGATGATCGATCTCCTCGACGTTATCGAGTCCTCGACGAGCGTGGAATCGGCGGACGAGGACGAAAATGATCAGGCCGCTCAATCTTCAACCGGATCCATCCTCGCTTCGCGGAAGAAACGCATGCACGCACATTTCGACGATTTTGTCAAATGCTACTTCGACTCTCAGGCGAAGGACCTGCACTTTGGCCGCGAGAAGGTGGCTCGACAGACCGACGCCGGTCAGGCGGCGTCTTCGGGGTTGAACGTGTTCAGGGACAACCTGATCAAGTTTTCTAGGTACAGTTCCCTCAGGCAGTTGGCCACCCTCAACTATTCATCGGACATATTCAACAGCTCGACGATCGTTTCGAGCATCGAGTTCGACAAGGACAGCGACTTTTTCGCAATCGCCGGGGTCACGAAGAGGATAAAGGTGTTCGACTACGGTGCCGTGATCCGGGACGCGGTCGACATCCATTACCCATGTGTCGAGATGTTCTCGAGCTCTAAGATATCCTGCGTTTCTTGGAACTCGTACCACAAGGGGCTCCTCGCTTCCTCTGATTACGAGGGAACGGTGACCGTTTGGGACGCCGGTACCGGTCAGAGGACAAAGGCCTTCCAAGAACACGAGAAACGGTGCTGGTCCGTTGACTTTAACGCCGTTGATACCCGCCTCATAGCCTCTGGCTCGGACGACGCGAGGGTCAAACTGTGGTCGTTGAACGTCGACCATTCGGTCGCTTCCCTCGAGGCCAAGGCGAACGTCTGTTGCGTTAAGTTCAACCCGAAAAGCTCATGCCATTTGGCTTTCGGTTCCGCCGACCACTGCGTCCATTACTACGATTTGAGGAACATGAAGGAACCTTTGTGCGTGTTCAAGGGTCACCGGAAGGCCGTTTCTTACGTAAAGTTCATCAACGGCGAGAACATAGTCTCCGCCAGTACGGATTCGCAATTGAAAATGTGGAACGTCAACAGTCCTAATTGCCTCCGTTCCTTCGTCGGACACGTGAACGAGAAAAACTTTGTCGGACTCGCGACCGACGGCGATTACGTCGCTTGCGGATCCGAGAACAACGGGCTTTACGTTTACTACAAGGGACTTTCGAAACAGTTGTTTTCCTACAAATTTGACGCTGCCAGAACCGTATTGGAGCTTCAGGAACGAAAGGAGGAGGAGACCAACGAGTTTGTTTCCGCCGTTTGTTGGAGACAAACGTCGAACGTCGTCGTGGCCGCAAATTCCCAGGGGATTATCAAGATACTGGAACTCGTCTGACGAAGGTCTTCGTTAAAAGTTCAATGTAACAACAGCCAAAGACGATGCTACAACGTTTTGGGAATATTCTGAAACGGTATTAATCACGTTCCGCACGTTTTATGCATGGACTTGATTATTTCGTGCCATCGAATGAAAGCAATATAAATATGTAAATTAATCAATAATTATCTAAGTTGTATAATAAGTAGTTCACTTTCGAATTGACTCAGTTTTTGCTTCAGCAAACATTCAATCCTCTACGAAATCTTTTTACGGCTAATTCGGATGATATAAATTCGATCTTTAATGGAATTGAACTGAATTACATGATCGACATTTATTAAGAGTGCTTTTTTACTTGCCCTATTTACAGCTATCGGTAATCGTTGACGATAAGCTGATTGAGGCAGTAGACAGGCTTCTATTTATCGGTGCTTTTCATTAGGTGAGTAGAAACTCTAGAAAAGTAAGAAGAAAGTCGACGAATTTCGTTCAATTTATTCTCTGCTGGATAAGTTTTGACGATTCCAAGAATTCTTTTGCGGAATTTTTGAGATTACATATTAAGAAATTGCGGAGTAGGCTCATCCACCCTCGGGAGGGAATCATAGTCCTTATCACTCGCTCGGTTTATAATACACAGCAAACAAGTTAGCCCCGACTATAATCCTGTGCGTGTATAATGTATAGTTACAACTGAAAACGGACACTTATGTCTCAAGAATAAGACAGAACTTCGTGCATCAGAAGCACCAGGGTTCGGAAAAAGGAAGAAAAACAGCGTAAAGGTACTCGTTAAATTTGCGTGTTGCCCTCTGGGCATGAATTCCATCATGTGTGTGATAATAAGATCCTACTGACACACGTGTACCATGCCTACAATTCGCGAATACTATATAAGCTTGTGTGCTTTCAAGATTTATTTATTCTCTCTTTCGTGCAGGATCGCATTTCTTTTGGTAGCTCAAAGAGACGAATGTAGTCCACGTCCTGAAGTTTGAAGGGCGATTTTTTGTGTCGGAAAATTAAACGGTGAAGCGCAGTAACTTTATCGTATCAATTCGTCATCCGATCCAGTTTGCCGGACTCGAAGCAGGGTGCCATTATTTCAGACCTGTTATTTTGTTTATCATATCCGTCTTTCCGAACGTGTGAATTATTTCTTTTCGAAGATGAAAAATTTTACAACGTCCTTCAAAAGCTGATATGGGATTTGTAAAAATCAGTGAAACAGACTTCATCGCAGATTAACGGGCTTGGAACTAACGCTTTGTTATTAGAATGTCGCTCATAGAAGATTATCGAGCTTATCGATAAGCGTGCAGAAGCAGCTCTTGGGACCAAGGTCTGATAAAGTGACAAGAATAGAAATATCGAAGATAAGAAATTTCCAGTAGCAACTCTCAGATTTTGGACGACCGAAATTGTGAGGTAAGTGAGGATTAGAAATTTCAATTGGATATAAAAGGTAAAGGTGTCTCAAACCTGACCAGATAAGGGGAATCGGACATTGAGTAATGTCGGGCGATAATTAACGATGCGTAGACACGTTTTGTTCACGCAACAAGAATCACGAATCAGGATCATTCCTACACTGACCGCGAGAACGTCTTTCTCTTTCCTAAGAGACACGTGTGACTCGTAAACTCGGGTCCACGTGGACATGCTCTGCTCAATTCAAGCCCTATGCGCATACCTACTTCGAGCAGTATTTTGAAAGAAGGTATAGGACCCACGAATGTTTCAGTAGAAACAGTCGAATGCTTATTGTACAAGCTATTAGACGGTTGTAGATTTTCAATTAGAATAGATTGCCCGACAATGAGTTGAACTCAATTATGTAACAATGAGTCCTGACGTCGTTACCAATTAACTTTTATCACATTCTATTCATGATATGCTGTGGAAAGTACCATTTTTTCAACATTTTTTTTTCATCTCAAACTTCAAAGGTTTACTTCTTGAGAGAATTTCTAGAAGCTCACTCTAAGTGTCGTGGTGACAAGAGCAAGATGAATACTAATGGTAGAATTTCGTTTCTAAAGCACACATTTCAATCATCAATTGAAGAAAAAAAAGTTCAAACTTACCAACGGTGTCATCACGACACTTGGAACAAGTCCTGAAACCGTCTCCGAATCCGAAGCGACTCGGGTGTTTGAGAATATGAGACTAATTTGAATACTCTAAAATGGGAAGATGGAATGAAAATCGATGTCGTGGTGGTGACTGGTTCGCGTAGGAAAAGCGCCTTGACTGATCCACCCCTTGATGAATGTGTCTGCGTACACACAAGAATTCAGATTTGTTTGTCTCATTAGCATGAAATCGGAATAATCGCGCCATTGCGATCACGTTTTTTTAAACGATCCTCTTTCCGGTCACGAGCTGGTCATTTTTGTCCAAGTGATGAATTATTTCCTGCGACAATGAGAAACAGGAATTTTATCAGAAGGCATTGACGATGATCGAGGAAGAAGAATCAATTTAATTGTTCTTCTCTCTGACGCGACGTATAAATATTGGCAATTATTGACGAATAGCAAAAACTGTATTTCGCAGTGTGAAATATCCAGGTTATAGGAAACTTATAAGCCCACGGTGAGCTCGAAGCTGACTTATGTTGGCGTGAAACTTGGCTCTATAAATATCTGCGGTTAAGCTAGCTGCGGAAAAGACGTTTCAAACATGTACTTCAAACCTCGGTATACTGCAAGGAGAAAATTTTCTCACACCACAGCTGCGAACTCGTTCGCTTGGCTTAATTCTAATTTAAAAATCTTAAACCTAGCAGAGTGTAGCGGGAGATTAAAACAAATCCACGTTACTTTTAGTACATCAGGCTTTGAAGATATTCAGCTAAAGAGGAATCAAAAACGAGTAAAACGAATCACGAAGGAGAGACTTTACTTTAACTTAACTTTACTTGTCGTTAGCGATCTACATCCTAGACTACGCATCGACGGTTCTCATGGCCAGGATGATCCGTCAAACCGCAAACTCAACTTCCGGCTCGTAATCAGGTCAATATATCTCGAAACCGTAACTATATCTGATTTCTTTATCCGCTACTCAGATCTGCGATGACATTTTTATGTTTCATTGTATTCGCAGAGTTTCTGCATGGTGAGAAAATTCAAGTCCCTAGAATACATTCAATATACTTAGCGATCGAGTTTCTTGATAATTATCCACAGATTCCCACTGACTCATTGAAAATTACATGATTTTTTCCAATCTCGTCTCAAATTGGCTTCTTTTTAAAATTCTGAAATTTGAAAATAATGAAAAGAGAATAATCTCCTCAATAAATATGAAGAATCTCAAGAGGATTTTGGCAGAAGATGTCCGCCCTCAAGATCATTCTGGGATACCGAAATGTTTCTCACATTAGTTCATTTCAGTTTAGGTTATTACTGTTGGAACAAAGAGACCACAAAGTGCAGAGAATGCGACAGTAAAAGTGCTGTAGGCTTCTCAGAGCTAGAAACAAGAAAATTCAAAGTACTCTAATTGTCAGAGCTATGAAAGTCCAGAGTGGTAGAAAATAAAGCTTTCAAGATTACCAACGTCTCTCCGAAACTGTTTTTTAAGTATTTTAATCTATGATTCAATCCCGAGTAAATAAATTGAGATTTCGAGACCGTGAAACAGCCCATTTCACGGAGGCGATGGTTCCGGACTGGAACCAACAACGTCCAGTCGAGTCGATCGCATGTCGTGCATCAATTACCCGCAATCCTAGCCCGCGGCAGTATCATGCATGGAGATTACGCGGGGCGGTTTTTTATCGGTGAAAAACCCGACGGGGTGTAATTGCCCCGTTTTCATTAAAATACAAAGTGTTTTATAATCCCAGGATTCCCCCTCGCAAGGCGATTTTATTGATCTTTTGCTTCAACATCCGGTGATACACGTAGCATACCACGTAGTTTACGTAGGTAATACCAACATCGTGATTAAAATTTTAGCACAATCTTGCTCGATCATCGCGAGATGCGAATAAACACACATCGATTTTACTACACGTCGCTAAATTATACCCTCAGGTATCTAGTCCCCGGTCGTGACACAACGATAACCGGAGATCCGATCGGATAAGAATCGCGAGGGCATCTTATATATACCTATAATCGAGTTTTACAAGTAATTTGTTTTTTAGTTAGCGGGTTAACACACTAGATATACATAGCACGTAGAGGCTGATGGTATTTTTCAGACCTGATCGACACAATTATCTAAAAATTATTTCTCATCATAATTTTTGTGCTTCGTCCTCATATAAATTCTGCATTTTTACCGATATCTCACTTCCGGTTGGTCTTGGGTAAGAAATGAGTGGGACTCGTTTCAAAGCTCTTAAAATTCTCCTCAAAAAAGGTCCCGAAGGTTTTCACGCTGCTATATCGACGGTTCAAAAGATACAGACTTTTATTTAGTGCCTCAAAAAATCCTCCCAAGTTTAAAGTCTTTACCCTTGTGTATAATTTGTCTTCGGACAAAATATCGTAAAAGAAATTCCGTTTGTTTGCTTACGTGGTTCGTAAGTACGTGCAATTAGAAGAGTCTCATTAAGCCAACAAGAAATTTTCTTGAGGCTTCGCTTCAAAGTTCAAGTCTGTTATTCCTCGCCCTCGTTGGGTTACATAGCCACGATTTGCTCCAGGCGATGTAATGTAATCGAGAATTGAGCCTGGGTGGTCAGCCAGACTATTATGAAGACTCAATTTGCCATATCAGTAGGTATCGTATGATCGCCTTATTAGATCCTGGGTGGGTGCGATTCAGATACGTATAATAGTACATTCAGATCCAATAAAATATGACAATCTTCAATTGCTGGACGCGAATGACGTTCGTAGAAACGGTCTTAAACCGCTCGAAATAGACACGGGGGTCATGAATAATCTACTAATTACTTATCGAATGACGTAGCTCTCGGTGCTGTGGCAACTGAGTCAGGTGATTCGATTGTATGTCCACCTACATAAGGCGTTCGTACGCATCTGGAACTTTGATAAACATAACTGCTCGCGGTTGAAACGCTAAAAATTGACAAGAATAAGTATATTTTCCTTCCGTTCGGTCCACGTATTCGAAATTTAATCGACATCTCTGAGGTAGAGGGTACCCAGTGAAATATAAATTTGTACCAAGTTAACGACTGTTCAGAGCCCTAAATCTGAGAAAAGACTGCATTAGCTTTCGGATGCGTCGTTAATCCGGGCTTAAACACAGCTACGACATTAATATGGGCCTTGGGATATGGGTTGATTCTCGAATTACGCGGTGACCAAAAAATAGCCGAGTTTATTTGAGTTCGAGTTATTGTCGACAATCCAAAGCTCCTCTTTTAATGCTTCCATTTCGCCATCATTAGACACACGTGTTAAATTGCTCCATATCCTGTTCTACGTTGATGATGTATTTCAATAAAAAATTATTAGGTCATGTATTTTTTTTTTCTCAAAGTTAACGAAAAATATACAGTTTATACGATGGATTGAAAATAACTGAGTTGTGACGTAAATCAAATTCCTGTTGTAACTTTGGCGATGCTTACTTACAACGATAGAGAAAAAAATTGCGATTTAATTTCTACAAATTACTATATCGAATATACTCATCAATATTCGAAAAAAATATGCGATAATCTAGTTTGGTTGCTGAAACTATTCTTAATTTTTATGCTCCAGGCGGTCATTGAATTAAAACTAGGAAAAAAATTGAAGTTATGATTGCAACAATGCATTAGAATTCTTCCTTTATGTATTATGTTTTTCTTCAAATTGAGGTCGTTGAATCATATTCCGAATGAAACACAACATCAGTCAGTATTCTAAGCCGATTCTAACGATCAATTGTTATCAAGAGCAGCGCGCGCCTGAAAACCGGCAACCAAACATACAAAGTAGCTTACAAGTAGTTTTCGCCCAAATCTTGAACGCTAACATAATTTTCTACAATACCGACGGAATTGTGTACCAACATTCGGGGCAAATCTGTAGTTGAGATAAATTATTTCTGTTTTATCGACACAAAATTTTGTTACCATCTTCGCGATTCTTACTCAGACTCAGAATTGTGACACCGTTGCGTATGTTTGGCTGCAGCCTGCCAGGCGTTCGAGAGTTCTACCGATTGTGAATATTTTGTGTAATGATTTTTCGTTACGACTCCACATCATTATTGTTAATAAATCTTCATATTCATATCATTTAGTTTATTGAAGGAATAGCCTATTAAAAGTCTATCAAAATTAAGTGAATTACCAATGATTGAAGTAATGATGCAAAATAATATTCAATCGAAGGCGACGTTTGTCTGACTGCTCGTGTTTCAATAAATCATGTAGCAAAGAAAAGAAATTCATTCGATCTGAATTGAACGCTGAAACGAAAGATTTGTGAGGATTATTGAAAATGAGAGGGTTTATCAGTTTTAAAAATAACGCGATAACAATTTTATTGGTCAATCACGAAAGATCAAAATATCAAATATACCTATATAAAATACATTAAATCGTACGTGCGTATATCATCTAATTATCACTGATCAGTATATATTTACAATTATATATTCATGTATTGCAAACTCGTCTCGATCCGACATTGACAGTAATATAATAGAAGCATTTAATTGGTCGCTGTTAACCATAAATAACGTCGTTCCTACGACACCGAATTCAACAAACTCGAACTATCACCTGCAGTTACGTTTCGTTTAAAAATTTTCACATCCTCGATCGACTCTCATTGATCAGATTCGCGATTTCATATTGTAACCAGAAGGTCAATATTAAACCCCAAACATGAAAAATGCTTTAGCTCAACAGTCGCTAAAGAAAATCGAAATAAGCACGTGAAGACTCCTAACAAATCACACGTAACCGAGACTCTAACGATCAAGGTGGCTCGAGGCAAGTATTAGAAAATATAAAATACGATAGGGTGTGTATAGAATTTTACTCGTAATCGTCTTCGTCAGGTCGGACCTGAGGGAACCTCCTAATCGGTTGTTGAGGTGTTGGCTGAGGCCGTCTCTGCTGAAGAGGAATGTTCACCTCTTCGGGGCTTCGGAACACTTGGTTAACCGGTACGCGAAACTGGGCAGGAATCTGTTGTTGGGGTCTGGCCTGGGCCAGGCTGTTGACAGTAGCTTGCTGCTGGGGCAAATATACCTGCTGAAATTTCAAAACGACTGTCGATACCACAATTTAAAAAACCACCGTCACGAAATAAAGGTCCCCTTACTTGTCCACTCGGGCGACGGACCGGGGCTGCTGGAGTCGGCGAGGAGATCTGATACTCGGCACTTTCACGTTCGTCGGCGTAAATGTCAGCGGGGAAATAACGTTCGCTGTAACGGAGGGTCACATTCGGTTTGTTCTCGGCTTCGGCAAGGTTCAACGGCTTGTAGAGATACTCGTTTACGAAATGGTACTGGGAACTCTTCTTGCAAGTTATGTCGCCGCTGGGAGGCATGCAGATGAGATGTACCTAAAAAGTTAAAAAATTAGAACCTCCTTAGCATCAGAGAGCCGAAGGAATTCCGATTCTCGAAATCAGTGAATTGGCTTACCTGGTGGAAGGTGAATCCTTCGGGACAGATCCAAGAGAACTTTGCACTGTCTTGACAGTAGTGGAAGACCTCGCAGTTCAACTCTTCGTCGGCGTAGTATCCCGTCTGTTTGTTGGCGCACCCGAATTTACTCTGTTGCAGAAGGATGCTGAGACGATCAGGCTCTTCCTTCTCTTCCTCTAATTCTTCAGCTTCGAGCTAAACCACGATAATTCACATCAATTAGGAACACAATTCAATCAGGAAAGAAGCGGGTTTAGGCTGACTTTGAGCCAGCCCTTGAACTTTCCGTTATTTATTTTGTTTCCAGTTATTTTGAATTTTGCAAATCTAACATCAGATTCTTGATCAGCGGTTCGAAAAACCTTCGAGTACTAATTTTCATCGGAATCGAAATGTTTTTAGTGTTTTTGGAGTTTTTGGGTTTGGCCAAAAAACGTTATGGTACCAAATTTCATTCAAATCCGTTGACCCGTGCTCACGATATCGTCATTTTTATTGTAATTTTTAGAATTTTGTTATTTGAATAATTCGAAAAGTACTCAAGCGATCAAAGCCAAAATCTAATCAGTTATAAGTTGAGAAGAGCCACGTCGATGAAGCTTAATTTCCTCCAAATCCGCGCCCTCGTTCTCGAGATATCGTCCCGACAAAAATTTCACACACCTAGAATTCAAACTCAAAAAACGTCGAGATCCAGTGAAAACTAAACTTTTAATTTTCCCGGTGATTAAAAAAACCTCTTTCTCTCTCCGGAAACAAAGAAACGGGAGGTTAAAAATCAGAACACTTTAAACAACTTACTTGAGGATTCTGTCCGAACTGAGATGGACCTCTTTGACGTTGTCCTTGCTGGGGCGCGACCCTGACCGGCGATTGATGCTGATAATCTCTGTTAGAGTCTATCGGCGCAGCGGTTGGCTTGCGATAGGCCTGAAAAAACATTTTTCTTAATTCAAGCCCGAATGAGACTTGGGTCACTTCATTACCTGAGGCGATGCAGTTCGATAAAGAGTCGGGGTCGGGGAGGGGGTCGGAGTTACCGCGTTATCTTCGTAGCTGCTGTCTCTGTAATTCTGAGATGAACCGAGACCGGAAGTGTACAGAGGCCCGACGCTGGACGGTTTCGACTGTGAGAACGGACTCGCTCTGTTGTCTATGTTGTAGGGACTCTGCGCGGCCGCGAGGGTCACGCAAAACAGTAACGAGATTCGATACATTTTCTGAAAATGAAAAAATATGATTCTTCAGTTGTGGGACGTCTTTTCGATTTGAATTAGTGTGAGGATGCTTTCTAGGTCCACCGATCGGATTACGTGAAATGAAATTAGTCCGGTTTTACGATCTCGCAAAGTTTCTTGACCATCGACCTACTAAACTGGGAATAATCGGGTCAAGCTTCCTCGTGCAGCTGGTCGAGAGGGCTGATAGTTTTTCCTCGTTAATTTCACACCGTTAACATTTCAATTATGTTGTGAAAGTGTGTATACACGGAGGATAATTGTGAATGGAGAAGCTGCGGTGAGTATGTTTGTCGATGGACGTCCAGCAGGATGATAAAGGTTCGAAAATTCTAACGAACTGCGCGTTCTCTTGGTAATTTGATTACTTTCTCAACAAGTAATAATAATGTGCCTACTTCAAGTTGTATAGTTTTATTAAACTCGTTGAAAAAAGAAACTGTTTCGTTTGGCTACAGCGCGAGAGTCGCATGCATTCGGCGTATTCGAGGAAAGTGTGTTACTTTCTATGCCATCGAACGAACAACATGTGACTTTACACGTCGTTAAATTCTTTGTTCGTTTATTCACGAAAGTTGACTCTTGCTTAGATGGACGTCGCTTCAATCGTCAAATATCTTTGATCGGTTCGATCGAGCGTGGCGAGTCAATTACCGATTGTGTGAAAAAGTCACCTTTTTCCGGTTTCTAAACCGAGAAAACTGACCAGCTTCGTCTTTAAATTGTTTAAAACAATTTCGCGTCGTTAGACCGAGTAAATTGATATAGCGAGGACGACTGTTACAGCGATAGTGTCTGTGGCCGGTTTTAAAATCGCTGAAGCACGTCGCGATCGTTGGGTTCGACCGAGTGAAAGTAACCGGGGCGTATGTGGAAAAACTACATAAGTATCTTTAACGTCGCACGCAATGGACCACGAAACGAGAAACTGTTACACTTTGATACATATACACCTACGAACACACATGTGGCCAGCGAAAGAAATCATTATCGGGCTCAACACCAGTCAGCACTAACTAAACTAATTTCACAAATCTTTTTATCTGATCCATCATCACTAATGAACCGTGTTCATGATGAAGAAGGAGACCCACAAAAAGATATTTAGCGTGGAGTTGTAACAATGGCAACATATCGTGTTGGCATTTTGAAGAAGATTGAACTCTGATTCTTGTACTGATATGGACACAGAATTTTTGAATCTCGTTCATATTATACATGGGCAAAAGACCTATTGGTTTGATTTCTTCATCGAAGAAGATTGATGATTTTTTTTTATTATAAACTGAAGAAGCGGAAGCCATGAAGTTCAATTAACGACCAAAGCACTTTGGTCAAGTTTTGAGTACAAGAAGATTCTTTTTAACGTACAGTCGAAGTGACAGAGGAGCTATGGTTGGTATTGTGTGACACTAGAATAACGAGATCGTTACATGTCTCGTTGTTGGTTGGCTGGACAAAAGTGCACAACCAGAACAAATGGTCCGTCACGAAAGATTCAGCTTTTTCGTCTACCGATTAGAAACGGAAGTTCGATTTTCGATCCCGGTCACAGCATAACAGTTTATGGTATTTAACTCTATTCAATCTCCTAGTGCAGTAGCGACTAGCACCATTACGCAATACGTCATGATCGAATTGCGCAAGACTTGTTCGAACGTCTGGACCCAGAAAACGCGAATGTGTCGAATCTGTCGTAATTCAGGCACACGAATTTGATGAAAATTTGAAAACGGCTTCATCGTTGAATAATTTTTCGACATAAAATCTAGCCGTGTGACATTATAGCCCCTTGGGGTTCTATCGCTTTTTTGCTTGGTTCACGTGGGTACCATTAATCACAGGTTACTCTCTCATGGACAATTTTATTCAAATCTCTATTCCAACCTGCGGAGAGTAAATTCATTCCAACTGCGTATGATACTGATAAAAATACGTTCAAACAGGGTGTCCAGATGTTATTCTCCCACAAACATGAAAATAGATACACTATCATGACATTAAGTTTCAACGATTTTCCCTTAAAATGTACATTTTCGAGCTTTTCAGAGCTTGTGAAACGGTATTTCGTATTTTCGACCGTTGATATCGGACCACGAAGGAATCAAAGGTACAAAAACTGGTTCTCGTACAGAAATCCAGAGTTGTGCTCGTTCTCTTAAGTACTTGAACACTCCGGTCACGTTGCAACTGCATAGAGAGATTGCGATACAGAGAAGGGATAATCATTTATTAATCGATCCCTATTAGCTCTACGTGATATTTACAAATTTTTTTTCTGCTCTCTTGAGAAAGAGTGTAATCGATCATAACTTTTTTTCTTCCAAAAAAATCCCGAAGCTAATTGTGTGAAAATTAACGATTGGAAGAAGATAAGAGAATGTGACGAATACCAGGGAATATCGCAGCACACGAATTTCGCTATCATAATCGATTATTTTTCGACACTACGTGAAAGATCCTAAATCGAATGAGATCTGATCACTCAAAGTATGATTGGGGTTCGATCACTTACCTGTAAACGATATATTAATGAATATAGGGGAAGTAACACCACAGATAGACGTACAGACGTTAAACACACGCGAGATTTATCGAGTAACGGGCTTGCGAATGGTTTATATACCTGGGGCAGCTGAAAGTTGTTGCCTCCACCAGAAAATCCCATACCGGGTACCTACTACGATGACGTCCTCCGGGGCGGGAGAAACATCCGAGCAAAATTATCCAGGAGGGGGTTACCTGGGTCTACCTACTGACTAAAGTATCACAATACGCAACGAGATGATTTTTGGAGAATCTCGATTCCTCTTATCAATCATTGATATCGAATCTTTGATTAATTGATGAAAAAGACACTGAAATGATACTTTATTACAGTATTCGGAGAGGGTTGAGCAAACCTTACGCTCTGTTTAGCTCGCGTCCTCCCGCAGCCCATGCTGATGCATGCCGGTTTTCTTGGCTCAGGGAAATCTGATCCGAAACTGTGTCGGTATCGTTAGAGCTCACATTCGTCTTGCGAAGTTGATAGGTGCTCACTTTCAACCGGAGACACAGAGACTCTGTGTGTGACGATTTTGGAATATACCAATTCAGAGATTTCGGCTGGAGAAAAGAGATTTTGGGAAAATTGATGAGCCTGACCCAATTTTCACTAAACTTGCCGAGGATTCATTGCAGTAATTGGTTAAACTATTTTTCGGTACGAGCATCCTGTGAATTTTCTTTTTTATCTTCAACCCACTTTCAATTCTCATGGAATTTCTACAACCGATGAAAAAGAATTATTGTGAGAAATATTGTCTAATTGGTTCTTCTGCAATAGGATGAAAGAAGCGTTGGAATTCGACGATCTCGGACTAATTGATGTTACAAAAAATGAAACAGTATAGGTATAATTGCTCTCTGTAGTCTGACTGAAAAATTATATTCTGTTAGAGAGGCAAGAAAAAAAAATTGCAAGGTTCGAAAGTTAATTTCTTCGGTCTTTGTCACTATTTGACACAATGACAGCAAATTCTTCTTCAAATCATTCGCTCCCATCCCTCGCGAGTTTTTTTTTCTGCAATTTATATGTGAATTGTACTGTTTCTCATTTATAACGGCGGCAAGAAGGGCGCATAGTTTGAATAAATTATTGCCTAACCGAGTTTAGTTCCGTTGACATCGAGGTTGACATTCATCTCTCGCCTTTTACCGCAGGCTACATGTTTGTTCCTGAAGAAAACGAACCGACACAGCATGGCGCGGACTTATTTACAGTTTTTACAAAACTGAATCAGTTTTAGAAAGATTTTCACTTGTCTTCTCTTATAAACAAGACCGAGATTCGCAGGGCAAAATATAGCAATTATAACTCGGTCATGCCCCGGTGCCAGAGTTATATCACGCCGTTGCACCTGACCAGTGAAGAAATGGCTTTCTTATACTTTTTTTTTTTCATTCATCAGTTCAGTTTGAACCATTTTCTCTGGCGAACATTTTTCTCAAAACTATTCAGTCCGATAGAAACAAAAAAAGACGCATTTTTCTGTCATAATAATTGATCTTTCGCGATGCCCATGGGATGTGAGAAACCAGAGAAGAAAAGTTAGCGCATGCGCACGTGATAAATGATCGACTTTCCACCCTGGGGCTTTTTTTTGGCGCATGCGCGCTTCACACTTCATCAGATATCGCCTACTTTTTGCACTTGCCACGCGATCTGCTATTTCTGCACCACATTCCTCATGTCAATTAGATTGAATTCCTGGTGGATTAGCATAATCGAAATTATACGTCATAATGAATCAAATATTTGATATAACGACGATGAATTGGAATCGCAATATTCTTCGATATATGCGGTTAATTCTGCGCATGTCAATAAGTAATTACGATTCAGGGATCATTAAGCTGCGGAATGGATTCTTGCGGAGTTTCGAGGCGTCAGAGCCCGAGGCTGACGTCTTGTCCTGGGGGTTCGTTACGTAACCCCAGTTATCAGGCTCGGTTCTGGACTCTGAGTAAGCCAGAATGTCGATCTGGTATTTATACGTCATGCAAAACTGGTCGGATATTATTCAGAGTTCCTTGTAGGTATTATCATCATTATTATTGTATCGATTTCTTACCACGATTTACCTTACTTCCCTGTCTGTATCGAATTGCAATTAAAAATCCATTTGATATGAAGTAACTCGTGAACTCTGCGATTATGAGGAACATCGAATCGTGATTTCCAACGACCCGAAGTTGGCAAAGATCAAAAAAATTCCGAAAACAATATGTAATACTTTTACTTTTTCGCGATTATTTGGTGCACGCCAAAACACGTGGACAAAACTAAGAGGAGAGTCCTGGTCACGTAATGATTGACTAGAGATTTTGATGTCACCAGCTGTGTATCGGATTTTGAAAGAGAGTTCTCTATAAATATGTATATATTATAATGACGATTAAAATTATGATGAAGAGAACTCGGCATGCAACGATGCTCGAGAGTGAAGACGCCAGACGCCTATTTAAGTCCGTAGGGCGTTAATGTTCGAAGCCAGTACGCGACGGCGATGGTGAAAACAATAACCTTTCTTTCTATATGGTTTGGAGAAACAGAAAGTGCGATCTCGTTTCATAAATTTCAATAAATTACAGGGGTTATTCAGTGCGTTGGATTCGGTCAGTGAGAAAATTGTTGCAGCACGCACTCAATGCTATCAAAACTTATTCTTCTGTTAAAACAGCAACTTATAACGAATCGAAGTATTTATCCGCTTCCAAAACCTGATCGGTCGCGGTTCAAGTGTTGATTTGCGGATATTGGGGCATTTATTGAGTCGCTACCAAAGGCGAAGGCTAAATAATTGCACAATACGTACTGGAGTAGGTAATTGTGTGTATAATAGGAGCGTGTATAGCCGCTTTTTATGCGTTCAAAATTGCGGCCAGCAAAGTTCCGAGACTCCGGTCATCCTGGCTGTAGCATATCCTGCGAAATACACACTTCCAAGTATACAATCTATTGCATGACGTATCACAGTGTTCATAGCAAGCCGTATGAGTGTGTCAATGATTTAGCGTAAACTCACTGGTATCTGGACCACTCGACCGGAATCCGGATCGAGATATTCGTCACGTATCGATCGCGTGTAAAGTTACATGATCAGCTTCGAACCAATATCGGTTTTTGACTTGACGAAATGAATCGAAGATATTCTTGTTTTCTCTTTTCCATCTATAAAATGAAATACAGATTATTTACAAATTCATGAAAATACAACAAAGCTTTGATAAAGTCAACCGAAATCAATGATTTGGGGCTTATTTCCACCAATATCTCACTTCCGGTGGCTCCTACGTGAAAAATGGCCTCTACAAATGTTGAAGCTCGTGAAATTTTCTACACGAAAGGTTCTTATCGTTTTACCCGTCAGATAAACCGTTCGGAAGATAAACAGACTTTTGTCAGTTATTGTTTCAGACTCTGTGGACTCAACGTTCATTTTGGGGCTTGTAGAGTAAGAGTATTTTTTTTAGTCTCACTCACAAGTCCCAGAGAACGTCGAGGGTCAAGATCACCGCCCCCGTGCTGACAGGGTGTATATGGTTTTGCCGAAAAAGTTTTTTTGACCTTGCCAGTATCCGAGGTCGAAGAGATTTTTTAACCTATATCTGACATGATTTGATCAATTTTGATATCATATTCCGATATACGAGTGCGCGATGGCTGGAACAAAACCAATACATTCAAGAAGGAGATCACTTTCTCCCTCTTGCCATATACTAGTTTGTTACCACTGACGGTGAAAGCAAATCTTTGAAACACCTGAAGGCTGCAGCCGAACGAAAGAGAGCGCAAACTCCGATACCGTGCTGTGTTTTAATTCATTATTTCAATTTCATATTCAAACTTTTCGTAAAATATGGAATCAAATTTCTGATAACACCGATTCGAGATAGTCCCTGATCATTTTTCTTTCCAAGCAGAACTAGGCGAAGATAATTGTCCCAATCGCATATCTCTGTTATCAATACCGCGTTCGCCTTGCCCCACAATCCGACGTTTATACAATAAATTCCGGAAGTCGACGCAGCTCGTTGGGTAATTGTGTTCAATGGGTGTGGTCGCCTCTCCGCTTTGACTTTCGCTATCGTCCGCGAGGTCGTCGCCGCGGTTTTACCAAAAAACAATGGGAAGATAAAAAACTGGAGCAAATAGAATACGGGAAAGAACTGGACAATAGATTTCTACGCTGTATTTTTTTGTCTTCGACGCCCGCGATATCAGCTTACACATCTTAGATGCCTACTTCGTTCATCCGGTTTTGATTACGGCTTAATGAATCAGGTGCAATGAGACGTGGGGTAATGAATTGATGATTTTTTTCGCGTATTGTTTCGCAGGGGAATTTCTAATCCTCATTAACCTACCTGCATCACCCATCGCCCACATAGTTTAGAAACCGAATCAACCGAACTGTGCAAATACGTAATCTACATTCTCCAAGGGTACGGGTATATCGAACTAGGAAGTCGTTTGATTGAGATTATTCACCGTGACGGAGAGATACTTAAAGTTGAGAATATATTTTCTCCGGACCGACGATTTTTGAGTTAAAAATTCATCCAGCTGCTCATAGCTGTGCTTTTTTGCCCACAAATTTCTATCCTCTTTGTGCTGAATGGAGGGGAGGTTTTTTTTTTTTTTTAACTAGGCCGATGATCGCGAGTTCGATTTTTAACCGGGGGTAGAATGAGTTTCATTTTTTACCTATACTTAATTGTTATGCGATTTTCGACACGATTTACAGACGATCGTATTCACGATGGGTGCGGCACTCCCTCAGACACGCACCGTATGTCACGTGCCTCGAATTTTTATCGGATATCGAAGATAGAAATACGGATCTTGGTTTCGATTTAAATTTACATCGCGCGAAACGACGATTTGTGTAACAAACGATTTGTTTTTTCTTCCCTTTCTTTTATTCTTCTTATTTGAAAGAAAAAAAATGTCCGCGTAACACGAGGAAAGTCGTTGATCGCCTTCTTATTCCTAGATCCGTTTTCTAACAAATAATAAAATGTCGAATACTGGTTACCTGATCGCTTTTAATTTATTTGTTCATGCGACGCGGAAGTCATCATTCAATTCGCTCGATTGATCCAGTTTTAACGAAAACTTTTTTCATCACATGCATCGTTGAAAAAGAATCAGGAGGTTAGTGCAAAGAGAATAGGATTGAATAATGAAAATGGCACTTTTTCGTACATCAAAATTGTCAAAAAGTTCAGAAACATCAATTTAATCAGTTTTTAATTTTGTGTTTTTTGTATTTTTTTTTCCAATCTTCTTTCACTATTCCCAAAGATAACTAGATTCATTGCTCATTTGCTCATTATTAATCATTTTTGTTAATTGCTTTTTTTTTTATAAACAGTGCTTCATTTGAATTCTATTTACTATAATAGGCGTATGAATCTGTGATTCACTCGATGAATTTCTGAAAAATATCTGACCATTCAAAGATCCTCAGTCTTTGAATCAAATCATTGTGATCAGTTTTTCGGCCTTATTTTTGATTCAAGATTTCAAGTGAAATCTAATTTTATTAATCATTTTGAATTGGAGCCAAAAATAGGAATGTCATTAATTAAAGAAGGAATTTGGAATGATTAATGAAAAATAGTTTTTTATTTTGTGATTCCTTCAAACGTGGTTAAATTTTTGTACATGTAGGTTTCTTCTTTGTCGGTATACAGGATACCATCCATACCCACTCGAAGGAAGTGAAGCAAGGACCTCTTGGATCGTTTCTCTGCAGTCGGTAATGATCCAAGAAATCGGTACACCGATCAGGTCCAACCAGTGATGCCGTTTGCGGTAGACCCTCGAACTTTAAATCGTGTCGCTTTTACGGTAGATCGATTTGAAACTTCTAAATTTCTTTTTCATTCTTAAATTATGTCATTTTCAGCAGCAAATTAATTAGTTTAAATAATGGCAGCATAAAAAAAAAGGAAAACTATTTGATACTTTTGGATTTCAAAAATTACACTGACAATGAGCTTGAATTTTAATGATAGCCTCTTCGTTCAGAAATTATTTTAGTTCCGTAGAATTTTCTATCGACAATAAAACAATAGAAGAATAAAGAAATTGTCGAAATAAAATATACTTTCTTTTTATTAATTTTATGATCTTGCATCATATGCGGGAAAAAATTGTTTGATTCAAAAAATAGATATGTATTCACTGGGGTGAATGAAAAAAAAATTATCGGTAAGAACCTGATTTTTTTGAGCCAAACAAAAATGTTTTTTCTTTTCAAATCCGTGTAGAGCCCATTTCTTGAATCGAAAGTTTATCAGTCGGTTGGAGCAACTTTGATAAATACAAGCAAAATTCGTAGCAATCCCAAATATTTCGATGTTTACGATCGGACATTGAACAAGAATCGATTAGAAAGGTAGAAGGTTGCAGACAAATTAGAGCATACCGATTATTTTACAACATCTCTCAGTACTATTTATTGCATTTTCAAATTTCCTCGTACTTTTTATGTGACATAACTTTCCAGCAATGCGACATTTTTTACTATCCAACTTCTCAAGTCTATCATCAGAATCGAACGAATCAATTGAAACAAGATAAATCAATAATTTACGTTATGTAATATAATGGATCCAGTTAGGTAAGAATAGCTCCGATATTATATCGACGATTGAATTATGAATAAGTCGTTACAACAATCGTCTCGATCAACAATTGACTCTCATTGTTGGTATGACGCATTCTATTCTGAAAAATTATACAACCGAATAGCGATCGATAAGAAATATCGATACCGATGATTCATGTAACAATTTTTCATTTAGCGTGTCTGAAAAAATTGATCCACCCTCTTTTGTTTAAACGAAAGTGATTCAGTGCAGAAAATTTTGTCGGAGGTAGAGAGAAACCGATCATCGTGAACCGTTTAAAATTTCAATTAATTTCGCACCTCTGACTTTACAACTGCAGCCTATTATTATATATATCTATACGATTATCGCGTGAACGGTGCAGTAAACATTTGAACCAATAAAAAAATAAATTATTTGAGGAACGTTTTAACGAGCAAAGCACGTGGATCCAAGTAACACGCGTTTCGGACTCACCCAAAAGACTTTCACCTTCCAAACTGGGCCGCAGTGCCAAGGCGCTGTGGGAATAAAATCCCATCCGAACAATACTCTTTTTTGGTTCCAATGAATCGTTTTTTTTAATTGTTAATTGAGAGAAGCGTGTGGAAAAGAATTTGGCAGAAATTTAGAAAAAATTAGAAGAGCACTTCTTTAATTAGTGATCCGAAATCCGTTCTGGCGTTCAATTTTCTTCCTGTATCAAAGTTTTTGTATTTTTTTTTTCGTATCTTCAATTTTTTTTTTCGATAATCAACGCGAGGATCCGATACACGCATATAAATATATTTTATACCGGACAATTAAACTGTTGGGCAATTGCGATCGGCATGAGTTAAATTAACAGTCAAGTCAAGGCAACGTTGCGAGAGTCGTGATATATCGATACAGTCGACCACAGAACTACGTTCTTATCATAATATATGTAAGTCCAGATCACAAAAAGGAGATAACAAAGTGACGAGACTCTTATTTTAATTATTACGTTCGCGTTGAAACTTATTACTTTCAAGCAACGATAATCAACATCTCAAGTTATCAGAAGTTGTACCTAATCTTTCTGAAAAATTACACGTTCTCCCCGCTTTCGAAACTTCCTTCAAGTTATCGTTATCCCTCCAAAACTGAAAAATTGAGTTATCTCTAGATCTCCACGTGTTGAAGTGAAAATAATCCGAAAATATTTGGATTCTGATCGAAATATTGGTACTTGACGTTTTTTTTTTAGGTTTTTCATCACGAATCTGAAGTCAGATTCGCTAACTTCAAAATAGCAAATCCAATATGCTGGCGAATGATTCCTAAAATGTTCAGATTGCGATCAGAATTGGTATACGAATGTTTTTTTGAATTCCATGCAGACAACGAATTTCCTCGTTGAATTGATTAAATTTCGATTATTTTTTTTAACACAAATCGGCTTGTTAAGATTGTCTTTGTTGAAAAATGACTGAAATGCATGTGGGACTGAAATCAGTAGGACTAATTCTTCTAGACGTTCCTGAACTCGTTTATCAAATGATTTGAAATTGGTGTCCTCCTTTGCTGTCGTTGTACAAGACACTAGTTCTTCATGATTCATACCTCTGTGACATTAGAGGGTATTTATCATTCCCGTCTGTAGACAGACAATATTGGGCACGTGACGGGGATTTATATGATCTAGTTTTAATTCGATCACGTATCGATCATGAATATAAATATTCGCGTAAATTGCTTATTGCCGAATCATTTATATCGATTTGATATTCCAGAAGCTATTATTTTTCGCGGTCACTTCCGATTTCTAGTTACCAAATTTCTTCGTCTCGTCAATTATACTGCTTCGGTATTTCATAATTGAGCCTGTCGCTGAGATAACGACCTAAAAACTTCAAATACGTATTTTTATCAAAAGAGAATCTTCATCTCAGTTCCTTCGCGTTTAGCATTTGAACGGTAAATTTTTCTTAGAAAGCATTAAGCACTACTAGTTCGTAATTAGAGTTGAATACTCGTATGCTAATACATTCTAAGGATGACATATTCGTCGAAAGTTAATCTCCTTTGTGATTACTCAGCGATTTGTCATTCTAAAGCGTGATTGTCTCATTCGAGTATGCTAAATGATAATCCTTTGTACATCATCACGTTAAAACTAATAATACGTTAAACAAATAAGTACAAAAAAATATGCAAATGGGATCGATTACAGCTGCTGTATGTTACAGCAGACCGGAAATCAATTATTATGTATAACTAACACCGTCAAGATTAGAAAGGTGAAGACTGAACAAACGATACTTTTGGTAAGAGGAGTCAAACCGGCTCAAATTTCTTACTACGAAAACTAGTTCTTTGACCCATGTGTCGCTATATTATAAGACTATACCTTACTACAATCGAAAATGTGGGTGGACTGGTTTTGGTTCGTTTTGTAACAAATCCTCGATCTTTGTTAAAAAAAAATTAGGTGATCCTTGCAATTATCACAAATTTGATCATCTTCTTACCTGATAATTACCCTTATAAGGTAAGGACTGCGTTATTGGATCTTGCCAAAATGTATGATTGACTGTACATTGACTCGTGATTCGGTGCTTTTTTTTAGCTTTTTGATCAAAAGCTCGAAGTAAAAGAACAAGCTTTCGAGGTGAAACATTTCTTTCAGTATTCTGAAACCTTGACGAATTATAAATCGCGAAGGTGAAAATGTGGATGAAATATCCCACTGTACTATTTTTATCGTCAGATAAGTACTAGAAAGAAATAATCTTCTCAACTTTTCTACATACTACTCAATCTATTCATGAAACCAAATACTCGTTTAGAAACAAAAGCTGATGTCGTAGGTACAGTTACACCTGTGAGAAACTAGTGTACCTATTTTGTTTATTGAAAAAAGGGATATCTTATGACTTCGTATTGTCTCGAACAGAAACACCATCAGAGAACATTATTTCCCACCCAAGCTCTTCGATCGTTTCCAAAATGTGATCAAATGAATACATGACAAAAGTCTTCGGTTTTGGGTTCACCGATGAATTCAAAGAGCTAGATTCTCTCTGTCCAGCTTTTGCAAAGCCTTACATCTCTTATATGCGAATGGCGGTTGACTTTTTTTCCTTTGTTCTGGGGGAATTGGGCCCCTTCCACGATCGGAGTGACGCAACGATTAGCTGGGCCCCCGGCATAAACACCACGCCCTAGATTTTTTGGCGGGTTCCTCGTCCCGGCGTGGCAAGGGTCACGTGGCCCCTGTCTCTGATCCACTTTTGCCTTCGCGTATGTAATTCAGTCTCGGACTCATTAGGTTACATCATATGCACCGGCTCGATTGCTCGCTCTCTCGCATGCTAACCAACGCCCATATTGCGCACCTGGCAGATTATTTCACCCTCTCTCATTTTCAGCGTGCTTCTTTTCCTCGGACATCGTTTTTCCTCATTTTCATCGTCGTCTCTTTCAATCTCATTCGATACCAGTTTTCAATTATTTCTCAACCTCAGTTCACCAATTCTCCAATTTATTAAATTACTGTAATTATCGTGCCATAAAATACGACCTTCGTTGTTGCTCCGAAAGGCACTAAAATAATTTCAAGGGAATTATCAAGTTTGAAGAATCATATTTTATGGAATTGGATAAGAAATATTACCGAAACTGACTGCATCGGAATTGGTCAAGTATCGAGGACGTGATTTACAATTTACATGCCGTGCATTATCCATTTGGACCTTCGGTGGAATTGCCTGGTAATTGTGCATAGGGAAGGATTTAAGAATGATTATAGTGTGGTTGACGGTGGTAAAAACAAAGGGACTGATCCCGTCTACTGTTATTCATCTGATCTTGTTCATTGTTTGTATTTCTACACTCGTGGATATGGGGCGTAACTTTCTATAAGATATATATCTTCATCTCATAACGAAATTTCGACCGCTTATTGCCCCGAGGCGACCATGGCTTAGAGATTGCTAGTGAGAGGGCAAAAAAATTACCGAATACTCCTCCGATATATAAACCAGCGGAACTTGACACACGGCATCAGTTTGCTAACTACAACGATCTAAACACATCAAAAATGGCATTCAAGGTAAGCTAAGCAACAACGCTCATAATATCTCGATTCATTTACACAGTTTCGAATCCAAAAATCTTCCAGTTTCTTTTTTTTACAATGCTACCACTCCTTAGTAGCTAGAAGAAAAACTAAAATTTCACGATATTCATAGGTTTTGACGATATAGTTTGGAAAATAAGCTTCAATCATCAAAATTGTGGATCAATCTTTCTTTGTTATTCTATCATAGAATTTGAAGAATTAGTTTAGGACTTGTATTTTATTATGAAAAAACATTTTCACATTGATCGATAATACTAGATTAAATTTTCTAGAAGAAATGAATCATGATATTTCTTGTTCAATCTGAAAATATTTTTCTCTGAGAAGAATGAAGACCGTCTATAAGATTATCTGATGAGGTCTTATTCAACTCTGGAAGATTTTTTTTTCTTACGATCTATAATGTAATATACAATACGAGTCTCTGCTCGAGCTAAGGGCCATATAGCATTCGCACCAGTCACTCATTTTACTATTCAACATTCTCAGTTAGTCGCCTTCGCCGCTCTTGTGGCTGCCGCCAACGCCGGCATCATCGCCCAAGCACCCCTCGGCTACGCTCGCGCTGCCCCAGCTTACGCTGCCCAAGCCTACGCTGCCCCAGCCTATGCTGCCCAAGCCTACGCTGCTCCAGCCTATGCTCACGCCGCCCCTGCTTACGGCTACGCCGCCCCGATCGCTAAGGCCGTCGTCAAGACCGTCGACGCTGACTACGACCCCAACCCAGAGTACAGCTACTCTTACGACGTGCATGATGCCCTTACCGGTGACGCTAAGAGCCAGCAGGAAACTCGTCACGGAGACGTCGTCGAAGGAAGTTACTCCCTGATCGAAGCCGACGGAACCCGTCGCGTCGTCCACTACACCGCTGACCCACACAACGGATTCAACGCCGTCGTGTCCAAGGAGCCAGCCGGTCACGGACCAGTCGTAGCCAAGTACGCCGCTGCCCCAGTCGTCGCCAAGTACGCCGGTCCCCTTGCCTACGCTGCCCCAGCTCGCCAGGGATACTACCACTAAGATGTATTATACTCATAGGAGAATAGCACTCTTATTTATATCGTAGATACTGTAAATAAACTTTATTTCCACATAAGTGTTCTTTTCATTCCGATTTTCATGAGCAATTAATGACTTTGTTGATTGCAAAATCGATGCGGGAGAGTTTTATGGGAGATGTTTGATATTATATCGTTCTATTTTTCGACTGTGAGATTGGATACTGGTCGTGACTGTAACACTTTGCGAAGTATCAGTTAAATGGCCTGGTTTTATTAATTAAACCACGGGTTACGTTATGCTACGCTAATTAACAGTCTACCTACTTTTCATATCTGAACATTGAGAACTATAAAACAATCTCAGAAATTACAACATTCCGACTGTAAGCAAAGCAACACGCCCTGAACTACATTTATACAACACCACTTCGCATCTGTTACGCAGGCTCCAAATTCTTCACGTTCTTACCTCGAGTTTTAATAAGATTCTCCCTTCTTTCATCCTAAACAAACAAAAAAAAATCTGAAGACGTATTGTTAAAACGTTGATTGATCTCTTCACGTACGCCGTGGCTAAGGTGGAATTAAGGTGTTCCAACCCGTTTCGAGAATCAGTGCGCCATCTATCTTCGAGATTTATGGCAGAGACAAGGTGTGTTATTCCGTGTGAAAAATGTCGACACGTTGAAGTCTTGTGGGTTGAGGAACGATCCTCTCGATCATATTCCTTACGAATCTGCCTGAGACTTTTGCGAGAGTCTGTCTTCACCCGGCGTCTTTATTAATGAAGAATAACGACCAATCGCGACAAAGTATCCTCGCCTGTGAGAAAATTGATGTCTCAATGTCGTCACTGCAGTCGTGGAAAGGCGTGTTACGTGACCCAAAATATACGCCCGGAGTGTAATGATACTTTTCTCATCGTAAAACGGCGACTTTCGGCGTGGGAGACACTCGATCCCTGATCGCACAGTCCCACACTCACTCTTATTCACGGTGTCGGTGGTCCGGTCCGGTACCACACCTTACGCAAGAGCGGTCGGCCGACGCAGCAGGTATACCTAAATAATGATCACACTCCGCATCGGGCGAGGAAATTACACGCCATTATCTTCGCACTGCAGGTAGTCCGCAAGACCTACAACTCGAGATTTCTGGTCCTCATCGAATTGTCAATTACACATTTCCTTTTGTTTTTGTTGAGATTGTTTGACTGACGTGACCTAATTTCAGCCGAAGGGATGAACGCGTGGCTGCCTATCATCAGAGAGCACAGGATGATTGATAATGATTGCAGCCTGGTTAAAAAATTGTCTGATGAGCGTGAATAATCAGTATGAAAATATGATGATACACTTGATGTCAAGACATGAGGAGATTTAGGGAGGAGATTAGGGAAAAGAGTCTATAAGGATAGTTTGACTCTTCTCAAGTTGAAATTTCAGGGAAATAAATTTGGAAACTATGAAAAATGTCGATTTGGAATGAAGTGATTTTGAAGACGTAGGAAATCATGAGGAGAAAAGCATGAAATTAACGAAAAATCGAAGAATCAAGGGAAAATTCTGAGGGATCAATTACGAACACTCCGAAGCTATGAAGAACCCAAGAGAATATGTCAGAAATCTAAACAAATCTACGAAGAATTCGCAACGCAGAAGTTATTTAATTATAATTTATAAAATAAAACAAGTTATTGAATGGATTATCATCATAGGATATTCCGAAAGATTCGCCAGAATAAAAAAAGAGGTCCGGGGTACATCAGATTTCACTACTAATTAAACTCTTGTATAGCTTCATGGACAATTTCAACTAGACATTACCTTACATTGCGTGCAAAAAATCGTTGATCCCTGATCGTTGTACATATCGTCGTTTGGGTCGTCGAAAGCCAGTGGCAATTACAATGCGAATATAGTCCTGCGGGGCCCGACTTCACCTCTAATTAATAATGTATCAGATAACCAATGCCCAAAGTTGCCGAACCAGTTTCTACCGTATGATTCGTATAATACATAACCGGAGTACTTACAACCTGCAACATTATAACAACGGGCTGGTTTTCGTCCTCTGACATTTAAACGTCGCGAGATATCGAAAAGTAGAACACTCACACACCTATCGGTAATATAATTGTCGTCACGTGTCCACACACACAATCAACCACTTGCCAAAATCCGGTGGTTGCTTCAACCACATCATTGTTGGGCGTGGCGGTTGTCTCATACCGATCCTGCTCCTCTTTTGCTATATAAACAGCCGCCAAACGAGCTGACAGCATCATTCCATAACCGTCGATCACAGCATTCGGACATCATGGCATTCAAGGTTTGTAAACTCGAGTTTCATCCAGTTTGTACTCTTCATAAAACTCGAGACACTCTCATCGATACCTTTTCGGAAACTAAAACGAAAATACAAGAAAAATGTGAAATTTTAACTAACACGATTAATCATTCCAGAAGCTCGTCGTCTTCGCGGCTTTCCTGGCCGCAGCGTCCGCTGGCGTAATTCCCGCCGCCCCAGCGCCAGCTGTGTACGCCGCTGCCCCAGCCCCACTCGCGTACGCCGCCCCAGTGGCGAAGGCCGTCGACCCCGAATACGACCCGAACCCTCAGTACAGCTACAACTACGACGTTCAGGATTCTCTGACCGGAGACAACAAACAACAGCAAGAGACCAGGAACGGAGATTCGGTACAGGGAAGCTACTCCTTGATCGAAGCTGACGGAACCCGTCGTATCGTCGAGTACACCGCTGACCCCGTCAACGGATTCAACGCCGTCGTCCACAAGGAGCCAGCTTCCGTTGCCGTAAAGACTGTCGCTGCCCCTGTTGCTCATGCCGCGATCGCACCAGCCGCTTACTACAGCCACTGATCGATTCTAACTTGGAAACTGATTTTTTCATGTAAATAAATGTACTAATATCCTCAAAGTAATGTTGATTCATTATTTTATTCGACATGCTAAGTTATATTTTATTCGCTGATCGATTAAAGGCGCTCAGCAAAAAAGAGGCTGGTACAGCTCATCGTGCTCATTCAGATTCTCATTGGTTACAGAAATTAATCAATTTCTGTAATGGGCGTGAGGTCAGCGCTACCGGAGTGTAAGCACTGGAGTATATCGTAGATTCATTGTCAATGTGCTCCCTTGAACTCCATGCGTGACACTGTCTCGGCTATTAATTCCTTAGTGTCTCGGAAATTGCATTTTACGTGTTTACTCGACTGCGTCTAATCGGTGTAGGCTGGAGGCCGACTTGTGGTTAATGTAGCCCAAGTGGCTTGGAGAATGCCGCGGGTACTGTAACCTGCAGTAAGATACAGGTGTCCACATGGAGGAGGAGATAGCCAATTACTTGTGACAGCTTCAGTGAGATATACTGTACTCGCTACGACAGTGATCAACGACTTTCAGGAAATCGAGTCAAGCCACCCACATGTGAATCTCCAGCGATGGGTCGACTGTCTGACCGATATTAAAGACAGTAGACGAGTGGAGCTTATGGCTTTCAATGACTCGATAGAAAAAGAAGTGCATATCTAGATAATTGATAGAGGAACAAAAAACATCGTGCAAAGTTTTCTCTAGGACCGACCGTTTAGGTATTACGGCTTGCCAAAGTTCAAAAATGCAGATGCAAAAAACTTCTTCTTCTTTATCCTTGGTGGCTATCACCTCTGCAGAAATCTTGAGGCTCATGTCAAGCTCGTTAGCTCGCTTCGATCGGTCATACGATCGGTTGGGGTTTGACCACTCCCGTCTAATATGCCTACGGCTGCGGTTCTTGGATGCATTTTTGTATCACTGGACCGCTATCGCGTTATACCATCACGCCTTGATGCATCGAACGTGCAGCGTCATAGACTTCAGATGGAAATCGCACTGCATGAGGCATAAACTTATTTATCTTCAACAGTTCAAGACTCAACAGAACGGGACTTTATTATTAGCAAGAAAAAAACAATTGTTAGGATATCTGATAATGACTAACCATCCACGTTGAGCTAGTGTGACAGAACTTGAGATCATGGGATTGGTAGCCGCGGGGCAGGAGTTCGTTGTATAACGAGGAGAAATGCATCGACACGATGAGATAATAGAGCCAAGGCAATTACAATCTGGCAAACTGCACAGTAATGCATGTTATCAATCAGACCCTCGTCATCTGGAGCCTCGGGTGTAAATCGCTTCTGGCACTATGTATCCTGTATGAATGTGAAACTGCGAACGATGAAACGATAAAAATTGTCGAACCCAATGACAAATGTTGTTGCCAGTTGCCTAATCAGATATTTGCATCGTGTTATCAATGAATCTGTCCGAATTAAACTGTCAGACGTGCAAAAGACAAAATGTGTGTGTGTGTGTGTTTTTATATACCCTTAACTAGAATACTTTCTTTCGCAACTTTGAATTTATCGGACTAGGCGAACCAAATTAATTAATTATTGGTACCAACCAAGGAGAAATGCTTCCTCTCTTCGAGACGTGATACCAGTTTATCAAATGTAACTGAAACGACGAAGGTAATAAAATAAACTGTAGCAACTCATTCGACTTTTAGATAAAAACAGAAAAATAAATCATTTTATTCTTTGTACAGACAACGATGTAACAACAAATTAATGTAAAATACTTAATGGTGGTAGCCGGAGTAGGCAGGGGCCGGGGCGTACTTGGCAACGACTTCGGCACGGGGGGCGCCTTCCTTGTGGACGACGGCGTTGAATCCACTGTGTGGGTCGGCGGTGTATTCGACGATACGACGGGTTCCGTCAGCCTCGATCAGGGAGTAGCTTCCGCGGACGACGTCTCCGTCGCGGGATTCCTGCTGGCTCTTTATGTCACCGGTGTGGGCATCGTGCACGTCGTATGAGTAGCTGTACTGGGGATGGGGGTCGTAGTCGGCGTCGACGGTCTGAGGCCCGGCGTGAGCGTAGATCGGGGCGGCATGGGGGTAGGCTGGGGCAGCACCGTATCCGTAGTGAGCCTGGGCGTTGACGGCGGCCACGAGGGCGGCGAAGGCGATGAGCTGTTGGGATTTGAAAATGTTATATCATCAATTTTTGATGGCACGTTGATTTATATATTTTCATTTCCCGTTTTCACTGATTCCACGATTATTTTCACGGTGACTTGTAAACATTTCCGACTACTCGACTCACCTTGAATGCCATGATGCTTGTATTGTTAGAGATGTGAGACTGATGCCGTTTCGCCCCAACCAGGGGGTTTATATACTGCAGTTACTCTCACTATTCGGTTAAAGCCCGGGGCCTGACTATTGAATTTCTATCCCCGAAAATTCAATTCATCGGTTATACATACCCGAGTATGAATATATGATAAAAAAAACCGCACTCACAGTCTCTCGTATCGGAACTGTTACACATCGAGAACCGTCACCGTTACCAGTTATGACACGTGCTAAAACCTCGAAGGGTGGGGGGGGGGGGGGGGGGAATTATGCAATTAGGAACTTGTTGAAATTGCAGTTTATACAATTTTCTGTTTCCAAAATTCACCTGTCTTCTTCGCCTAATTGTTCTACACACACGATTATGATCTAATCCTAGGGTCCGGCGCGGAAACACAGGTTGTAACTCATATCGTAATTCACGAGCATTGATTTTGGTGGATAAGAATCAATACAACGTATGTACATACATAACAGGTATTATTGGCCACGTTAGCATAGATCACAGCCCTAATTGACTATCTCTTAAATCACATAGATGTCAGTGTCGGTGTGTGGTGGTATAATTGGTCTAATATCGAGCAGGTACAGACGCGAGTAAAGTTACGCAAGGAAAGAATTCAACCACACCCAGAAGTATTATCCGTGGCAAGTAGACTCGTAATTAGGCCTGAGGATTCGAGAGACTGCGATGGACACGACGTTGGATTAGAATATAAATATATAATCAGTTGAATATTGTACAGTTTCTAATGACGGGGTGTCGGTGTTTCTTTTTATTTGTGTCAATTTCATTCGAATTTCTAGATCAATCTGTTTTCTAATTATAATGAGTAGATGTCAAACGGTCATAAAAATTTATTTTTTCTTTGTTTTTTCATGAACTGAGATATTTGATCATGATTGATAATTTTTTTCGCCCGGTGACAGCAACCGGCGAAAGTGATTTTGGCCAAGTACACGTCTCAATATACGCGTAGGTGCAGTTCATCCGATACGATTGTGTTTCAGGCTATGGTAGAGTCATGGAGATTTGCATATCAAGTAGATTTCTTTACATAGACACCGGGTTAAAAATTTGCATAATTGATATACCGCCCGCAGGCGATACTTGTCATGTCGCGAAGAAACATTACCTTATAAAACGTACGAGAATCGAATTGATTCGAGTGTCATTATTTTATTTACGGCCTAGATACAGTTCGCCCCTATTTTTCATTCTATGCTATTATCGAGAGGTCCGATAATTAGAAGCCTAGATAAAGAATGATAAAAAAAATTAATAACACGATTGACAAAAATGTGACTTTCTTTCGTTTCCAATTGAACGATTATTCAATATCTCATATCCCAATTTATCAGATCGTTTCGTATTTTGTTCTGGACCTGATAAATTTAACTATCGTAGAGATACTGTCTAAAAATGAATGCAGTGTCCAATGAAAAGAGAATAAAAATTGTGGTCTGAATAATAACTATTCGTTATATTGTAGGTCGTGTATGAGTATTTAGTGGTGAAATTGAGCTCTGCAGTAAAATAGAATTCTATAATACAATATAATAAGGAAATGAAATTAATATCCGACAGAATACAACAACTGGATAATATTGAATCAGCCATTTTTGAAAGGCTCGTTGAAGTATCCAAGACAATTGGAGTACTAGTTATGAAATAGTTTTTTCTTATATCGAATCTCAACCATCAGCCGTTTACCTTCTCATTGTCGTCCACACTGCTGTGATTGTATGTATTGCATAAATTCATCAGAGCATAGACATACTGCTCTTATCGCTAGCATATTATTATAGATAAAGTATTTTGGCGTCACGCAGCACGAAGGCTAACATCAAGTCATTGGGTGACAGGTCCTCTCCATATTTATATGTTGAGAAAAAGTTTTTAAGAAAAGGTGGAACTTTTTATCAGTTTCAATTCCAATTTTCTGCTAATAATTCGATATCACAAGCATCAGTGAGTAACGATTCCCTGGAAACAGGAAGACTTGGCAATAGTGATTAGATTTGATAAACTAGCTGGTTTAGTTAGCCACTCATTCATTTTAATAGTTCGCTTGTCGATAGTCGTGTCTAGTATTCGCGATGTAATAAATCAAGAGAAAACTGTCGCCTCGAGCATTGATACATTTTTTATACCACTAAAGTGGGATTAAAGGGAAGTCTGGGGTTACTAGTTTAATCCGTTTAGAAAACTTGAGTGTTTTCTTCGGATAGAATCCTCAACATTTTTCCTGTACAGAGTCGCAGTTGATTCTGACATGATTATTCGCGATAATGAGATTCGAGACAATAGAACGTAGATATTGGTAACTCGAGACGAAAACGAAAGTAATTTTTTCGCTCCTACTCCGAATGATCGTGAACCAAAATGGAGGAAGGGTCTGGCTTTCCAAATCCCAGGATCACTGGCAGTTCTACATCAGTTCTTGATTGAGGTACAACATGGACAGTAATTTCAACTATATTTTATAGATTTTATTTATCATTCGCCTAATGCTTCGGGCCAACGGTTTTTTAGAACCACACGTCGATACATTGAACGAATCTTGCAAAAACTGATTATTCCAGAACAATCAACACACAGAGAATTTATCTTGCGGAAAGACTATGTAAAATTTTATCAACCAGGAAAATCTTGAGATTGTGTCCCGGAAAGCTGGAATCTGAATGATTTTTTGAATTTGGTTCCAATCAGTCGATCGATTTTTTTTACTGCGCAGACATCACAAAACTTGACAAGATCATACGTTGTATAATAGTCGTCGTAAATACGACGTAGGCGACACTCTTTGACGTCTCAATGTCGTCCGAGAACCGAAGACATCTTCATCTATTGGTAAGTGCACAGCTGCCTGATCGAGAACAAGATAGAAGGTTCAAGCATAAACCTGGCCCAATTATGACAATATTTGGAGAATGAATTTATTCTCTGCCAATATTTGAACATGGAAATAAGACTAAATTTGGTCAATGTAAGGACATAGTGTATGTGTCTAGCCCAAAGAAGTCCTACCTTTTGTCCGACTTTGTACTCTGCGAATCGGTCAATTTTACGGGATTATCGAAGAGGTTCGGCATCCTAATTAAATTTTGTAAAATTCATTCGAATTGTTCCTCCTTCTCCACGACAGTATCGATTAGAATACAATGATGTGAAAAATTGATTCATCAGGAATTGAATTATACTCGTCGAAGTCGATCTTTGACAAAATTTACCGCAAAGGGTCTTTGGGAATCTGACCAATTTACGATATTCGAAGGAAAAGTTAACCATGAATAATGAGAAACCGAATCACATACTGATGTTAAACAGCGCTCGCTGTCTCATTCATAGAATCGCTTTTGCATGATTACGAATATCATTATGAAACCACATAGCAAATTTACATGAATCGCATATTACTCCTGTAATCAAAATGTGACTCGTTGATTTTTATATCAAAATTCGGATGTGGCGTTGATCAAGACGATTATACTTCCCCTCGACAAAGTCTGGTAACCCCATGAGAAACCTAATTAGAGTTATATGTACACAGTACAGTAATCAAAGCGTCCGGTTTTTAAGAGTCAGCCGAATCCTGCATAGAGAATTGAAAACATAAAATAAAACTGTCCAAACTCTAATTATCATTTACATATTCACCGATGGAATGAATGCTGATATCTCTAATAATGCAAAAAAAAGCATGTTGATGACAATTTGGGAATATTTGCTAACTTTGATAGAATGTAAAAATCTGCGATAAATTTTCTTCTTTATAACTAATCGGGTGTCATACGTTTCAAGAGCGGTGTAGTGAACAAATGCGTCAATCTTTTATTGCCTCGGAGAATTTCCTGCTTCCTTCAGAATGAAAACGATATCTTGTTGCCGTGTTACAGTTGAACAACAGGAAAAAAAGATCAGCACATTATTAAACTGATTAAAAACTCGGCTGTGGTTACAGATTGAAATTTGTACTTAGTAGCGTTAATTGAGGCGACCGCATTGACGTCTGAAAACCAGGAAAGATTACACTACGATAAAACGTATTATAGTGTTTAAACCTTGCTTTCCTTGAAGTAATTCTCTGATAGTCATTGAAAGAGGTGATTTTGGCAAAACGTTCACATTCTCATCGATACCAATGATATCAAGTTAATGACACTCGTTTGACAACGAAATTAGAACAATTTTTCTTTTGTTTTGGTCTTGATTGAAAGGTAAAGAACCTCGTGAAAGATTTTGGACAAAGATAACTGCATAACAAGAGGATGAACCGAGGTGAGAGGCCTCCGTCGAGTTTCTTCCGAGTGTTACATAACCGAGAAATGACACAGATACTCGGGGCTTCGTTAACTGAGTCAAGGATCGAGGTCGAGTCGCATCTTTAGAAAGATCTTGAGATCTCAGTTCCTCGTGCTATTGCCCTCTGAGTCGCGGTCAAGGTCGATCCTCTTCTTCGACGGTCTCAATGAAAGTAGCTGATTCATCTTTCGAGTGTCCATATATACACATGCTCGATCACGGAGACTTGAAATCGGACCAATTTATTCTCTCAATGCTCCGTCACGCATGATACTATCAGATATTTGATTGAAGGTGAACAAAATTTGATAAATACTGAATACGATAATTAGCACCGTAAAATTCGGAATTAATGAACCTCGATTATGTAAAGAAGGAAAAATCTGACATCAAAGTTGAACTATGAAGTATCTCTGCATTAAAAATTTACTTAAAACTACAGATAGGATAATATTTTTTATGAAACAAAAGAAAAGACAGCGTTAGGACTGGTCGTTAGTAGCACAAAGAAGGCGCGTACTTTTGATTATCGCTAATTGTGAGGTCGGCAGGAAGTGAAACTTCCACCCGGACCACGACGAATATCAACGAGGTCGAGACTATTAGGCTAGGTCCTGTTTGTCTTCGGCTTTGAAACAATTAAATATTGCGATTATGAATTATAACAGTTACTGAATTATTATCTGAATAATACTCGGACCAATATTAATGCTGTACGTATCAATCAGTTGTCGGATTATTTTTCTTCTGAAACTCAGTTGAATGAATTCTGGTAAAAATGGTTATAATCTTTGTATAAACTCGTTGGAGAAAATCTGCAATATGAAATACCTAACCTGGATTACAAAAAAAAAAACACGATCAATCAATCATCAATGTTTGACAAGCAGTATCAGGTTGATCACGTAACAGCTTCTATCACAACCACTGATTTTTTGTGTCAAGTAATCAGAGAGTTGTTTCTTATCGAAATTTTGACGAATATAAAAATAAGGTGTGAAGTTTGACTAGATTTTCATCATTATGCTCAGAGTCCCCTCAGATCGCCTTTCAACATCAGCCACTGTGATTTTGAGCGATTCTAGCATCAGACAAGGTGGAAGATTGAAGTTTGGTCAACTTTTAAGAAATTGACATAACTGAGAAAACACGCACAATAATCGTACAAACTTACGTTTGAATCCGATCCACTGGAGGTAAAAATACTTTCTCTTTGGAGGAGTATCAGCCTTTGATGATCATTTAGATCTAAGTTCACGAGGTCGAAATCTGCATGAATTCAAAACAAAAATATTTTGCCCGATAGATCCGTGTCTTTTGAGTCTTCTTGTATACGTTTCTTTCATAAAATCGTTTTCTGCACCGGCAATGAGTGACATTTGGCGTAGGAGTTGTCGCGGAGCGACAGTGGTGCGCTATTTTGTATTCAAGGGTTGTCCGGCCCGTGACGGAAGTGTTACACTTGTTCCAAAGACGAAGACGACCTTACGCAATGGTGAAAGCATTCGTACATGCTGGAAAAGTATTGTCCAAGAGTGCATAGCCGGTGAGCCTAGGATCATCAGGTGCAATTCTACACTTTCGACACACCGGAAATCCAACAAATCACTTTTATGGCCACAGGATGACATTTTTATTCTCTTTTCCGTCAACTTAATTGTCCATATATAGTATATATTTTTTTTTTATAGAAACGCGCCTGTTTTCCAACTCGTTACCAAAATTCATCCAGTTTTACATATTGCGTCAGAAAATGTCTTTTCACAGATTTAAGTGCGACTGGTTGAGTCTGAGTTTTCGATTGACTGATGAAAGCAGATCCGGTGCATAAGCGCCTGTCTCGATGATAGCATGTCCGAAACTTGGACAAAACTTGTGCAGGTATATCTTCGCGTTATTCTAAGGTGGGGTGGCAAAGCCAACCATTAAATGCAGAGTGTTACTTACGAAGTTAGCTTACGATGGAATAACCAGCGGTTGGACACCCGGGGGACATTGTCGAACCAAAGTATAAATACCTCAGTCCCCAATCATCCGGACATCAGTATCTCTTGCTTAGTTCCCAAACCACTACGAGCACAAAATGGTCGCCAAGGTGAGCCACACACTCCAATTACAAATTTTACTACTACTCAGTTCCGGATCGTCGACTCAAATCAGGGAGTTCTTTCATCGCCTGAAACTAAACTCAATTTTTGAATCAGTGGACTGACTACTACGCTTCCATTCACTCAGTCATTCATGCATTCATTCATTGCATCGATTTTTGATTAGCACTCATCTACTTTCTACCGAGATTCATGCCTGATACTAATCAATGGACCGAATACTAAACGTCACAGTTTACACGTGATAATTAGATATTGGGATTCTCACTCTGTCCAGGATAATGTATTCATCGATTTCATACTTGATATCCATACTAAAATATAAGCTTGATACTATGCTACTAGTATGCTAATGAAAATGTGATACTGAAATTTGTACTAGATGGTAACGTGCGTAATACTAACTTTTATACTTGACACTGACCAACGTAATACCATTGAAATTCATTATTGATACTAATCAACTGATAATTCATGAGCTACAGTAAACGAATAAAGAAATGAAAATGACTTTGGGCCACACTTTCATCGGTTATACTTTTTTCATCGATTATATGATACTGCAAAGCTATATCTTTGAAATAGGCGATGATGATTAAAGAGCTTGTTTTATTTTCAATTTCTCTTCCAGTTCGTTATCATCGCAACGACGCTGATGGTTATCGTCGAGGCCGGAGTTATTCCGGCAGCAGCGCCCGTCGCCTATGCCGCGGCTCCCCTGGTCAGGACTGAAGAATACGACCCCCATCCTCAGTACACTTACGCGTACGATGTCCAGGACGCTTTGACCGGTGACTCAAAGAGCCAACACGAAACTAGGAACGGAGATGTCGTCAGCGGGAGCTACAGCCTCATCGAGGCTGACGGAACTCGTCGCGTCGTTGAATACACCGCTGATCCGATCAACGGATTCAACGCCGTCGTCCACAGGGAACCCGCCGTCCTCAGGGCTGCGGTTCCGGTAGCTCCTGCGGCACCAATTCTGGCAGCACCGGCCTACCCTTATCACCACTAACGACGACAGGCGTCACGACGCTTTCTAGACCTAGAGTTGTGTATATATTTTAGATACTTTAAACGAACATTATTTTCTATGTAAATAAATATTTTATACCCGATGATTTCTGGAGAGGAGATTTATTATTCCGGTAATGAACGGAATACCCAGTGAAATTGGGAGAAGAAGTTTGTTCTTTATTCATTTGACTGGTTTAAATTGATCGCTACTGATAAAAATCAAGATTGATTGAAACGATATGTTAGTTTTTTTTTGCGATGTAGGAAGAAAAGTTCTTCTTTAGATGATGATTCAACTTCGAAATGGTTTATTTTAGGATTCTCAAAGTAATTAAACTTTCTAAATCGATCATACAGACTTGAATCAATTGATGAATTATTAAATGCATTTGTTTGAAATGAACTGCTGCTTGCTTCCCCATCTCGTAACTTTCTTATCATGTCTTTATTGATTTCTCTGCAACGAGAAGAAAACTGTTTCAAGTCACAGCTGAGTTATTTTCATTCCTGTCACGAACGTGTGACATCTAATTTTTCAAACTCAAATACTAAATTCTGCACTGCACTGATAACTTCAGTTTAACATCTTCATTATTCGACAGATTAATTTATAATGGTTTGTAGTGTGTGTGTAGTTTCTGTGATATGGAGTATCGTTCCTTGAATAGTACGTACTTCACAACTAGTTTCATGGCACGCGACGTATTGAATATCAACGATGCATTGACGAAACCTTACAGTGATTAGAAAGCAGCAGCGATACGGTTTAACGAAGCGTTGCCACAAACGCGCTTCATTGTTTCGCAAATAAAAACGCCATGTGTCCACTCAGTCACGTCGTAAAAAAGTCACGAGAAGAATAATTGATTACCCTACACAGTTTTTATGTTGATATTACTATACCTGTACCCCAACGTATTTATTATCGATAAAAAAGTTGAAGAGAAAATCAATAACGATTTTCAATTAGCAAAAAATGAATGGCTTCAGAATGTCAGTCATCCTCATTATCAGATCAAAGGGTAATTTTTGGGTTGGTGACTTTACTGAATCGACACGTTACAAAAATCGTTTCTTCTTCGTTTCCACTTCGTTTGAGGTACTGAACACAACCAGTGCCAAAAGAGTTTAGCAACCATTGGCTGTGGGTGTTCGAAGCATTCCTGATTTCTTTGCTACATTCACGAGAAGAAGATTCAGAATTATGACAAAAGTCGATTTCTCTACTTCATCTTGTTACTTTATCATGAACTAAACTATAACATGAACGATTGCAAGGGAAATGAATGAAAAAACTTAAAAAATTCACACCAATATTGTATGTAGCCACAACAGCACGTGTTGATAGCACCTTCCATACCATGATACAAATGCAAATTGAAAAAATTAATAAACAAGAGGTGCACGTGAGATGCACGATAAGTGGACTCACTCTACACACACGGAGGTACGTCTGACCGCAGGCACGCGTTCGCACGTTGATAACCCGTGTGTTAGTTAACTACGAACATGCATCGATTATACCAAATGAATTATATAATAAGCGGTCAAGTAACTCGCATGATTACACACATACATACATGGGTGCTTGTAGATATGCATAATGGGTGTAGAGTAAAAAGTGTGGATTACAGTTTGACGTACGATGAATCCTCTTGAGATTTTCTTCCCTTATTTCATTGAAACACATTTTTCTTTTGTTGATATTCTCGATTTTACTAAAATTTGATCATTTTTAATATATGCCTGATGGTATATATATTCTTTCAAAATCCCTTCCGCCTTGAAGTATAGACAATGAATTTAATGCTAGCTTTCACGTCGTAGACTGTAGGGAATGAGAAACATCATGAAATATATTCATGAAAAAAGGAAAAAAAAAAACTGTTGAAACTATCGAGCCGAGATTAATCAAGTTTGTCGGCGTATTCAGGAAGAAATAAAGATTTCACTGTTCTCTCTTGCATGCCTGCTTCGAATTTTCTACGATCTCTTATGTGTCTCCCATCCAAAAACATAAATCAGTATGTAATATAAATTATCAAATAATCTGAAAACCATAAATTCTGCATGATTACAATTATTGTCATTTCTCATTACTGCAATTGAATAATGTATGTATTTACCAATTTTCAACCGAGCAAACCATAAAATGGAGTATTCGCAAAATTTTGAATAGTTGCATTAAATCATATGTTTACACTGATGCTCCAGAGATGTCATCTATATCATTAATCAAAACTGTCACTAAAATAACTTCAAACTAATCCAGAAATGCGTCTCTGAGTCATTAAGGGTGTCATTTTCGGAATGAAACAAGCCAGAAACAAGAACAATTAATCTCCAGTTATCTCGTGCTTTTGGTTCACCAGGAATGTGTTTTTCTTTCACCAATTGTTGTTATCAGTACAAGGAACGTGGGATGATATTCGAATAAATGTAGTTTCATGGAGCAAACGAATCATCAGATCAGAGGAGAAAAACATACCACCTCGTTTAGTATGAGCCGAAGCAATCACTGACGTGGTTTTGAATAATACCAAACCTAAAATAAGTTTAGTTGAACTGTTCTAGTTCGTGCATAAACTGTCAATATCACCGGTGCACATCGATCGCAAAGGTCGTTCCCGTGAATCACTGTCAATTGAGAAATCCTCCGATGGAAGTATTATGACCTGCGATCTTATCGTAAGAGTTCAAGAAATATGCAGAACTACGATTTGAAAGTGCTGAAAAACTTCTAGTTACGCAAAACGAACCCACCATGAAGAAACCAGCACCAAATCGGTCGACGACATAACACAATCATAACATATGCACTCAGCTACAAAAAATGGATGGCCTCGAATACATTTCGGGACTTGGATGATCAATGGACTCTGTTACACACCGATTATCGTTTTGTAATATCATTCCAATGCATAACAGTTCAAGGGCAAACAAAGGGCACTCAGAAGTAAAAGTGCTAAGTAAGCGAGTGAAGTGGAAGAACAAGAAAACGTAAAGGATGACCTATGGAATTCGGTTAATCTTGCAGAAAAAATGACTAGTTGGGATTTTGAGACACGTCAGGACGTGAAGAAAGATATGGATGAGGATTTGTTCGGAGTATGTTCGTTCGTCATGAAATCTTTGGCCATTTGCATGATCCTTGTTGAGTATGAATTAATTCCCTGGTCGCGTACCCGATGTCCGTAAGACCCGGTGAAGCCACTGATATGAAGAAAGAACAAGAGGCGCGATAGCGCACCAGGAGGTCAACACGGGGAGGATTGGTGGGGGCGTCCGATGCAGGCATAGTAGCGCATCGCAACTATATAAACCCGGACGATCTCACCCTAAGGCATCAGTGTTTCTTCGCCGATCCTCTCAATAACAAACATGGTTTGCAAGGTGAGTTAGCCAAATGATTTGTCACACGAAATGAAAAATTCTGCAGCTTGCGCCATCGTCCTAGACGATAGTCACCCAAACGTGTGAAAAATAGCAAACAAAACCCTTTTTTTGGACCATCGCGAACGATTACTCGAGGAAACTCACGAGACAGTGGAAAAAAATTGATTCTTAGAAAGAAATCAAATTCGCGATTTGAATTATTGCACTCTTATTACTCGCAGAATATTGCGACGACTGAAAATATTCTGTCGACGTTCTTTTAGTCACTTCGACATATAAATAATTCTCCGAGTACGTGTCGTTGCATTACAATAACCGCAATGAGGCTAGTTTTTTTTTTTTGCATTAACTGTTACATGATTGCCGAATATAAAAGTGGGATAATATGTGATCGTCAGATGCTTCAATCATCAAATACGTACAATAAAAGCAGACCATAGAATCAAAAGTCTTCCAAAACACCATTCCTTCATTCTTGTATATTTTTCTCAACATTATCACAAAGGACAGAAAAAAATGTTAATTTCTTGATTACAGTTCGTCATTCTCTTCGCCCTGGCGGCTATAGCCAGCGCCGGAGTGGTCCCAGTGGCTCCATTGGTCTCTTCTCCAGTCCTCGCAAAACTTGAGGACTTTGACGCAGTGCCTCAGTACAGTTACACCTACGACGTACAGGACTCGATAACCGGAGACTCGAAGGCCGCCTACGAGACCCGAAACGGCGACGTAGTGCAGGGCAGCTACTCCCTTGTCGAACCAGACGGCACTCGTCGTATCGTCGACTACACCTCCGACCCGGTCAACGGATTCAACGCTGTCGTGAGCCGCGAGCCCGCGCTAGCCTCCGTCGCCGTTGCTCCAGCAGCCGGCGTCGTTCCCGTAGCTCCATCGGCCGCTGCCGCCCCCGTCGCTCCGACTATTCCAGAAAGTGGACCAGATTCTGACGTAGAAGTTCTGGACGCGAGGTCCGGGCCCCTGAGAAAATCTCCGGCGGCCGTTTCCGAGCAGCGTTCATCTGCACCCGCCCCTGTACCATCGGCCAGAGTCGTCGCTGCCGCACCTCTAGCTGCTGTGTCAGCGCCCGTGGCTGCCGTCGCCCCCGTTACTCCCATCAGGGCTGTTGCCTCTCCGGTTAACTACGCCGCCTACGTGCCTGCGGCGCTGGCCGCCAATTCTTTCCAGCGCTACACGGCCCCTGTTGCTAATGTCGTTGCTAAGACGGCCGCGATAACCTACCCAACCTTTGCAGCAGGGTATGCGGCTTATCCTGCCTACTCAGCGTACGCTGCGACTTACTCGTCACCGTTCGCTTATACCTCTCCAGCTGCTGGTCTGACGTATGCTCCCGCCGCCTTGTGAACAGCTAGCTGATTTTTTCGGCTTGTGATAAGGATCGTTTGACCGTATTCGGTCATCTACCTTCAACGACGATATTGATTCTGTATTTTGTACAATATGATTAATAAAACATTTGTAAGCCTGGTTCAATCGATGAGTTGGAACAATTTTTCATCGGCTTTTTTCAAAGTCCTGAAGAAGAGCAAATATGATGAGTAACCGAATTGGGTCTTGGAATTCGAATTGAGATTAAACGAAATTTCAAACGAATGAGCAAAAATCGAAAAATTAAAAAAAGCTTTTTTTTTTTTTTTTTTTTATTTTTTGAATGATGAGTTTGATTTTTCATGGACGATAATGTGATTTTTGAACTGAACTGAAGAGATTGAAATAAATTTGATAAAACTGCGATAAATTCTTTTGCTTCACTTGATTCGAGAAAATTAAATTCTTGAAAACTTTTATGAGTGCAAGAAAAGCAAGTGAGGAGTTTTTTAATAGCTATAATCTGTCCAAACGTCACAAGAATCGGAGTTCTAACAAATTTTTTAGTCTATCTATCCAATATTCCTCTATAAATCCAATATTTTTTGGATCAGCGTTATGTTACGTCTAAGATTTTTTATCAACGTTTTTCACTCGATCTATCCCGTGATTTCAATTTTTTAATTCGTTTGATATCGTTCTACGCTTGTCAAAGGCCTAAAAATTTCTATTCGTCAACGAGTGGGTGTCCTTCGACCGGCCACACCCAGCCAGGACTGTCTCTCGTAATTTCGATCGCCTACTGTAATACTTAACCGACTGCTTAATCTGAGCCGTTGCATAATTTTGCCGAAACAGAAACAGACAGTCCGTACGGTGCGTAGGCTCTAGCGTAGAAGGAGCGTGAATCGAATTCAGATTAGCTTTGACTCTGACTGACTATGACTCTGACGCACTCTTCAAACTCGTCTCGCATTATTATTATAAACACGACATTATAACAACCCAACAACCATAATCCGATCAGACCTTTGCAAAAGTGAAAACGACGCGGATTTACTAATTCATTTTCTAACTCTGCTGATTATGGATTCATATTTTTCACAACCATCGTTGAAACGTCGGTTCGATTATTCTCAAATTTCATGTTCGGATAAATTATTCGATTACATGAATAATTATTGAAGGAAATCAGATATAAAATCTGCAGGCTACCAGGAATTCGATACAATCTGATTTTCGATGTAAAATATTGTGAATTTAATTAGAATCCATGGAGTTCCCAAAATTGGAACATAACCATATTACGAAGGTACCCTGAACTCTGAAGTCTGTTTAAGTCATCAGTCTGAGATTTCTGGTTGTAGATATCCGTCTACATTTCGAATTCTGATGTTTTTTCAATTATTGTTTCATCCTGTCTGTGAAAATTCGTACAAGAATTCCAACTATCATAAAACTCCTGCAAAATTATGTTCCAAATTTTTGATACACCGAATTTCAATCTACGTCACCATTCGTGGACGACGGAGAAAAACAAGAGAAAGGAAGAAAAAGAAGTTGATCAAAAACTGTTTAATAATTTCTTGATTTATTAACGAAAATATATTATGAAAAAGTATGTTTGCGGTCCAATGAATCTCCATATTTACATCAGCGAAGTGCATCAGAATCATATCTCGACAAAAATATGATCATTTCGATTCACTTAAAACGTAAGACGGCTCGAGTATATCAGCGGTGAGCCTGCGACTGGGAGGCTCAATCTCGAAGCAACAGCCCTAGGGATGGTGTGAGCAACAGGAGCAGCGACGAGTGGTGCTGTCCTAGCAACAACAGGAGCAGAAGCAACGACAGGTACAGCTGCGATGGTCGCTGGCTCTCGGTTCACGACGGCGTTGAATCCGTTGATGGGGTCGGCGGTGTAATCAACGGTACGCCTGGTGCCGTCAGGCTCGATGAGGCTGTAGCTTCCCTGGACAATGTCTCCGTTACGTGTCTCGTACTGGGCCTTCGAATCGCCGGTCAAAGAGTCCTGAACGTCGTAGCCGAAGCTGTACTGAGGGACCGCGTCGAAATCCTCGATCCTTGCTAGAACTGGACCGGCTGGAGCCACGGGAACCACTCCGGCATTTGCGGCAACAGCCAGAGCCAGGATTACCCAGAACTGCGAAGTACAAATTAGACAGGGTATTATGTCATAGTGAGAATATAGGATCTGAACAGATTTTTTAGAACAGTAAATTATAAGAAGTAAAATAGTTCCGAATTCTTGAAGATATTAATAAAAAGTTTGGTAATACGATTATTAACAATGAAAATAACTGAAACATTGATTCGATAAATGAAATATGTACCTTTGACGCCATGATAATGAATGTGCTAGAAACTAGCTGTGGGTAATACCGAAGTAAAGCAACTGATGAGACTGAAGAGTCAGGGCAAGGCTTATATCGTTGAAGATGTCACAATGTCAAATGGTCACTCCCACTATAAGCGCGCTAGCAATTGCGTAGTTGAAAATCTAACAAGGGTAGGTAGTCGACTGCAAGGTCATCTGATGCAACTTGCTGATGCAACGAAGGAAACTAGATCTGAACTGATTGATTTCAACTTACGTTTCTATACTTACAATTAGGAACATCATCGGATTTGCATGACTCGACAATATTACTCTCTTAATTTGATTTTCTACCAAAGAACAAATTAGCGATCTTCTTTTTTCAGTTTGGCTCTTACTAAACAATTGGAAAATTTGACATGCGACACGCAAATTCGATGAAATATACGTTTTTCGCTGCAATGACGTGGATCAATTGTGATTTATGTAATAGTACTGATTCTCATAAGTGAATTTAGCACAGTTCGCCAGTCTGTGGGTCTTCTGTCAAAGTGCCAAGAAATTAAGAATACGGTATTCCCAGTTGTTTACTTGGCGACTTAAGTATCCACGGTATTACGTATGATGCGTCATAATTCTAGAAGATTGAGAAAACGTTTTATAAATCGAATTCACTTGCAACAATCCAGGCGCCAGTCACAATTGGCCAATCGATATCATCTGCACTCCAACTTATGTCCTTCGTTCATTTTTTAATTGACGAATGAAAAAATGGACTACTGTCGTGGTCGTGATTAGGAATTAAAAGATATTTTTGGTGAATTTGTCACCGGAGTGATTCACGCTCTCGTTAACTAACTTCGAGAAAGCGCAGAGTCCTGATATTATTCTAGTCAGCCAAGTTACCGGGCCATTCGCAGTGTCCCTCTCAATCGAATTTCGAGACATTGGTATTCGGCCGTCTCATATGCCCGACTTGAAATACTAATTAAATTGCTCAACAGCTGGATCGAGTGGTCAGCCGAAGATGCGCGCAATACCGAAGTGGCCATTGTGACGATAGAATAGGAAGGGACTTTGCGGATGGTCAACTATATAAACCGTGAGGCAAACTGAATTGGACATCAGTTGATGACTAGCAGTTGATCCGTGCATCAATACAATGGTTTCCAAGGTACGATTATTGTCGAATTATGATTTATTCAGCGTGAAGGAAAAGTGATCAGTGTCGATTCAAAACGTGCGACAACCAATTTTTAGTGAAACAAAAAATCAAAGTGCAATAATTATCATCGGGAAATATAGTGAAACGGTCGCAATAATAAAAAAAAATAATTCTTCTTACTTCTCAGATCTGCGTTATTTTCGCCCTCGCGGCCGTCGCCCACGCCGGAGTGGTCCCAGTGGCTCCAGCCGGTCCAGTCCTAGCTAGGATCGAAGATTTCGACGCGGTTCCTCAGTACAGCTTCGCCTACGACGTCCAGGACTCTCTGACCGGCGATTCCAAGGCCCAGTACGAGACACGTAACGGAGACATTGTCCAGGGCAGTTACAGCCTCATCGAGCCCGATGGCACCCGGCGCATCGTCGACTACACCGCTGACCCAGTCAACGGATTCAACGCCGTCGTGAACCGAGAACCAGCAACCGTCGCCGTCGCGGCTCCTGTCATCGCTAAGGCCGCTCCGGTTGTTGCCGCTGCCCCAGTCCTGGCCCCTGCTCCGGTCGTAGCTAGGGCCTCACCCATCGTCGCTGCAGCCCCGGCTTTCGCAAGGGCCGCCCCAGTCGTCGCTGCCGCTCCAGCGCCACTTGCTTACAGCGCGCCTGTTGCATACGCATCTCCAGCTGGAGCGCTGGCTTACAGCGCTGCTCTTGGATTCCCTCAAGTAGCCAAAGTCGGTAGCCCGGTCGGCGTGGCCGCCCAGTTGGCATACCCTGGTGCCCCAGCTGTCGCTAGACTAGCTGCTCCATTGACCTACGCTGCTGCTGGATACGCAATTTAATTATCTTAATCTTTTCACAAAACTGCTCAATCTATAGAAATAAAATCATCATATCGTTATAACATCAGAGTCTCAATTTTCTTCCCGTCATGAAATATCGTAATGTTGAAAGAACTTGAGGTGCTTTCAGATGATGAAAGCTCGAAATTAATGGTGAATATGAGAATACCAATGAACCAGGGGAACGAGAAGAACGATTTAAAAACTTTGATTGAGTCGATAGATTCGTGGTAGTCTAGTCAGACATTGTTAGGAGTTCGTTTCGAGATAGCAAACTAGGCGAGTATACGAGCGTGACAATAGAATGCTAATGCGATTGGCGGATGACACACATAATAATATGTGGATCGAAGCCGGCAGAGGTGTAAGTGAAATAAGTAAAAGTGGCAATCAATGTCAGTCAATTGGGTATACACTGCATAAATTATTATATCACTTTCTGCAATTCACTGTGAAAGATTCAAATGCGTTTATTGTATAGGTATTGCGCAATACGACACCGTCACACGCCAACGGCCTTTCTCATTTTTATGTATACCTATACTCGTACCGATGAACAATAAAATCCTTGTAAACTCGTTCACGTCGAGGCTGTATTAACAGGCTTAATTTTTTTTCTTCCCATAGCAAAGAAACAATAAGACTGTCTTCAACCCAAATTACAAATTATATCCCCGCACAGGTTTTTTTTCAATTATGATTACGCGCCTACCGTGGAATTAGAGCTCGAGGGAAAAAAGATGATTATTAAAATGCAAGTTTCGGAATCATATATCTGAATACAATAGAGAATCATCGCTTTTAATTAGCGTGATAATAATAATTCGATCAGAATTATAATCCACCTCAAGTCTTCGACTCGTAGACGTTTTTCAATCTGCGCCCGACTGTCGACAACCCGTACGACGTCCGGCTGACCAGCAGCGAGCGTTTCTACTAGAAAAGCGGTAGGCTGACCACGCGAGATAGATCCCAGTCTGTCGTAAGTAGTTTCGCCTATGAATGGGTCGGGCGGCTGTCTGACCGTAGGCTGACTACTTGCGTGCTCATCTGCCGCGGGTATTACCACTTTCCGCAAAATGCTGAGCGCAAAGTAGAAGCGGATAGGCGTTAGAATTTAGCTCACAGAAAAATAATGCCGTAACGATCAGGACTGGCTTATCGTTAGTATGATTGATCAATTTTTTATTGAAAAAACTGATGAGAAAAATTAACGGACGATCCGGGAATCGAACCCGGGATCCACGGATGCTTAGCCGGAGACTTACTCCACTAGACCACCGTCTTCGCCCACAGATCACGTCAATTCTTCTCATCATATTTACTAGTTTTCTCGCAAGGTCTTATTTGTATTGTTTTCGTGCTCGAGTATGTTATGATTCAAATTTTTCTTGGTGTGTAGCACTGTCTATAAACACAAGGCAAAGTCGTGTACATCATTGTTTTGCCTATGTGACGGATGTGTCACTAGTAGGACTGTTTCATTCACATGTACACCGCGGCCTTTAAGTTGCATTTATATTAATAATTACGACGGATGTGTCGCCCAAGATGGGATTATTAATGTAAACCAAATTAGAGTGATCAATTTTTTATTGAAAAAACTTGTTAGTATGATTGTTTCACACCCAAAGACGAATTTGCATATTTGATTGAAGTATGTATATGTAATATGTATGAATTTTCAATCTCGTAATATAGTATGATTAGGACAAGATCAGCTATTCGGATTGACTTAGATTAGGAATTTTCAAGTTTCACACTCATCAACAAGACATTTTCTGAATAAATATTTTTTCATTCAATACTGCAAATAAAATATAAAATTCGGAACAAAAAATTGAATGAAATTTTTCTACTTGTGCAATTGAATGAATCATTATTTAATTTGCTACACAGAGCTGATACTCACGTGTTCAGTATCGTCGATAATTCATAGAACCCAAAACACTTCACCAATAGAATTAAATTCGCAAACTGCAATTGACTAAAATTATATTATTTGCGAAATGAAGATTTTTTAAAATTGTCATTTAATCAAATTTTAACTCAAATCTCGTACCACAGAATAATTATCAGCGTTCACCTGTCTGCGCGAGTATTTTATCGGTCTTTGAAAGAATTGTGTCTGGACGGTAGGTCGAGTTGCGAATCCAGTTTCGGCGAGTACCGGCGTATTTGACCCAAATAGCGAATCGTGTTCGGATGTATCATGCATAGCAATACGTCGAATAACACGAAGAGCCGTGTTGCTTGAAGAGAGATAAATCTCGAAGCGCGATACCTGGTTTGCGTCTATACTGACAGTATTATGTCACGAGACACAAAGCTCGGTCCAGAGACTGTGGCCATGGAGAACCGAGAGATTAATGGAGAGGGTAAAAGTCCAGAGGAAAATAAAGACCGAGAGAAAGAGTGAGAGTAAGAGAAAGAGAAAGACGGTCGGTTTTTGGTGAACGTCTGCAAGGGGCGCGGCCTCGTGTCGCAAAATTCCCCGGTTCCCCAGTTAGTATAAAAGCCCAGCCACTACTGTGGACAGTATCAGTCATCCACAAGACACAGCAGCCATGGCATTCAAGGTGAGCACTGGGTCATCTCAGCAATCATAATTTCATCAAGACTTCGATCATCGATCAACCAATAAATATCGTGCACTCAACTTGCGATAAATCTCCGATTAACGATTCTGACAAGTTTCTATGCAATCAAATATTCAAGTTCCTCGAATTATGGACCGAATCTCGTAGGCGGTGTTCTAATAATCATAAACTAATTAATACATACTAATATTTATGAGAATAGATCGGTATCTCTAGAAAGCGTCTCCTACTGCTTTTTCAACTGGCCCATTCAACAATAGCGAAGCTTCACTGTACTTCTCATCGGGTTCTACACATTTTTATTCACAATCACCTTTGTTCATTCTTGCCAGTTGCATAATGAAGAATAATAGAAAAAAAATCTTGAAACTCGTATTTTCAAGAGACACTAAGTTCGACGAGCTAAATAATAGCAATAGAGAATATTTCCAGAAATATAGTTTGCTGTACTTTAGCCTCAGTATAACTGTATTTAAATACAATATTAATTAGGTGAAAACTAACGAGAATAATTCACTTCATGCAACTAGATTCATTTTTATCTTAAGGTCAAATTACACAAATTATAATACATACACAAATTTTTACATTTCAAAAGAGACCCAGAAAAGTGAATAAGTTTATTGAGAAATGTTGATGTGGGAGACTAAAATGTGACGATACTGATCAGATCATCTCGGTACTAAACTGTATTATTTCGTTTTTTTTCCAGTTCGTCTCATTCTTCGCTCTGGTAGCAGTAGCAAGTGCCGGAGTTATCGCTCCAGCACCTCTGGCCTACCACGCCGCCCCCGCCTACGGCTACACCGCCCCCATCGCCAAGGCCGTGGTCAACACCGTCGACGCCGACTACGACCCCCATCCCCAGTACAGCTATGCCTACGACGTGCAGGACTCTCTGACCGGTGACAACAAGCAGCAGCACGAAACCCGCGACGGTGATGTCGTACAAGGAAGCTACTCCCTCATCGAGGCTGACGGAACCCGTCGTACCGTCGACTACACCGCTGACCCCGTTAACGGATTCAATGCCGTCGTCCACAAGGAACCCGCAGGTGTTGCCGTCAAGGCCGTCGCTGCCCCAGTCGTCGCCAAGTACGCTGCCCCCATCGCTCACGCTCCCCTCGCATACGCCGCACCAGTTGCCAAGTACGCAGCTCCTCTGGCCTACTCCACCTACGGTGCTCCAGTAGCCAAATACGCCGCCGCCCCTGCCACTTACTCCGGATACGCCGCTCATGCTACACCCCTCGCATACGCCGCCCCAGCTCACCACGTGACCTACGCTGCCCCAGCTGTCGCTCACTCACCACTTTCTTATTCCGCGTACGGTGCACCAACTGCTCATGTCAGCTACTCTGCCCCCGCATTCGCTTACCATCATTAAATCAAGACTATAATTCATAAGCCATATATGTATATGATAGTGTATAGTTTCAAATAAAACACGATTGTCATACTATGATTATTTCGACATTCTTCAACACCCATCAATCAAGGTTGGGTTTTAATTTCTTGTTTGCTCATGACATTTGATCCTCTTCGCTCTCACGATCAATTTCTTGTAGAAATTCGTCTTCTTGATCCTGTGAATATTTATTTCGGCGATGAAGCAAAAAGAACTGAACAACAATCCGATCGCCCAAATGTAGAATGCTGTTAGCTGTGTGAGTAGAGACAATTTCTTGAGAGTCCTCTTTTCAGCATCGTTAGATATGATGGTCCCTGAAAATAGGGCCTCGAGGTTGGCCTCCGTTTCCCAATACTGATCGAAGCCAGCTTCTTTGCAGAATAGAATGATCCTGTTCAATTTGTCAAGATAAGGTGATCCGTAAGGCAATGGTAGAGTCGCGTAATCCATCACTGAAAAGTCGTTCATCAAACGGTAAAAGGGTTCACCGTTTTCGGATAGAATAGTCTTCTTGGATGTGTATTCGGCAACAGCTGCTGGAAACGCGTAGGCTACGTCGCGGTGGGTACTCATGTACTCTAAAAAGTCTGTATCGAAATCGACAACCTTAGTACCATGGGGCACGTAAGTCCGGAGGTATGACGCGACGGTCCGAAAAGTATGAATCGATTCTATATTTTGAGTGAGCTCGAGCAGCGTGTTTATCTCGGGATAGTGGGAGACTGTGGCCAGGACACCGTACAACTCGCCTTGATAAGCGCTGAGCAGGAGCAGCGAGGACATGGTGAGAATCATGAAGGTGATTTTCTCCAAGACTCCATGTTTCCGTTTGGCGAGATTCTTTCCCAGAAATACGCCGAACGTTCGGAGAATCGCGTTGTCGACGATCCCTCGATATCTGTAAAGAATATGCGAGTAAACAGCGAAGGCTACCAGACTCATCAGCACGCAGGTCCACGTAACGTTGTTGAAGGGCTCCAGAAGGCTGGGATTTTTTATCCCACTTCTGGGTACCAGGATTCTCACATCGTCCCTGCCGACCGGATACGAATCCTCGGTCCTTTCGTGGACCGTTATTGAACTCGGCAACGCGTTGAACCACAATTCAACTTCTCGGAAATTAATTGTGTTCCATATTTTGTATCGATAAACGAATTCCCGGTACAAATGAATCTTATCATTCGTCAGATCGACGAACCCCGGCGTTGCGTTTACGCTCTCGAAAAAAGCCGTTGCGTGTCCATAGTCCACGCCGAAGTGCTTGTACCTTGATTCTTCCGTTATCCACTTTGCCACGTTGTTCGTAGAGAACGGGACGTACTTAGCATGAATCACGTCACCGTTCATGTTTTCGAGCTTGTCATAGAAAACTTTTGACCAGTCATCAACTCTCTCCTTCATTTTTCTACCATTATTCAAGTACGGATTGTATGTGTAAGCTTCCTCTATACCGTGCATCAGCACCGCGACATTGAGGACCCTGTAAGACCAGCACATTCTGAAAACTACCTCCAGCTTTTCATCGTCCGGTTTTTCGACCGTGAAGATCAAATGTCGAGCTCTTGGATTCCAAGCTTGTCTCAATCGGAATTTAGCAAAGTCTCTGAAAAACTGATCAATCGTCTCTGTCAGGAATACGATAAACTTGTAGTACCCGATGTGAGGCACGACCTCGAAGTTCTTTCTGATGACTGAATAACTACTTTCCGCAATATCGGTTATCGTCAAGAATGACTGCGAGGATTCTTTCATTAGTAGGCCTGAAATCTTGTCGCAGATTTTGCATCCTCTGTTCGACAGCACCACATTTATCCCGTAGTTTTTTGAATTACTGTTCGCTAATTTGACAAACCGAATCTTATAATCGTCGTTCGAATCTTCTAAACCGTTGAGGATCTTCGTTCTCGGTGAATTCCGATCCGAAGTTCTTTCCTCTGCATTCGATCCAGTTCCGAAAACCATCAGAATGATACAGCAAGAATAAAACTTGTCCATGTCTTCTTTCACTTCACACAGACTCGAGTGAAATGAAGGCTCAGAATCTCGTTGTTCTGAAGTTCAGTCTAACATGCTCACGATGGTAGAGACCAAAAAGTAGAATACAGTCATTATTCACTATCTCGATCGTTGTACCAGATCTGCTAAATTGATTAGATAAAAGTTCAGCGAGTGTAATTCAGAATGATTGATGCATTATAGTAGAGGATATCCGAGATTGATATCGACGATTATAATACCGAATTGTAAATCATCGCGGACACAATACGGTCCTCAAGTATCGAGCTACCATCTGATAAGCAGCTACTAGAATATGACATAATTTCGTATCTCTCCTCGGCTGTAACATTAAGTACATTACATCAGAAAGCAATTATTGAATAGATGAAAACTGATATTGAGACCGAGCGATCGATTCGATACTCGAACGATTCTTTATTCTCTAGGCATGAGATCTAATTATGGTCAATTACAGCGGAGTAATCGAAATGAGTTTTTTCACTTTTGATTAGTGCGTATTGATTCGTCATCGAACACTTAATCTTCTTACTTCTATCATTTGTGCAATCATAATGGCTGAGGAACTGAGCTCCGAATTTAATTTGAATCGGAAACGTTATACACCTGGCACCTTGCACGCAACCCATTACTTAACACTCGTATTACGGCTATTACGTTACACCTTGTGCCCATACGGCGCTCAAACGATCCGTAGCTCACCTGCCCACTCGTAAGAACTCTCTATACCGACATCCGTCGTCACTATGAATGCTCTTCTTTATTTGCGAATTGAAAAACTGATGAATATAATAATTTCGCAAAAAGGCTAGTTTCTCCTTTTTCAGATTCTAAATCTAATTATCTCAACTCTATCATGTTTATTCAAATCGGAAAAATTCTCGGTTTAAATTCCTTCCTAATTGGGACTGCGCATCGACATTTAAAAAAAAAATTTATATGCAAAATTACATTATATGCAATTAAACAATTAGTTAAACAGGCAATTGAATTCCAGCGGATTTTCTGTATATGGATATACTTGAGCAAGACTGACGTCACAATGTAGTGATTTTCAATCCCTTTTATCTCCTTCAATTTTGTTTCAATAGTAAAAAAAAGATATGTCCTAATTATTTTCCCGTTAATCAAGAAAATATGAAAAAAAATGGCAAAATCTCAATTACCGCAAGTTCTGGTAATGATTACATGCGTTCTAGAGCCTGAGTAAATAATACTGTCTGACTGTACGATATCCAAAGTATCAAGTGACACTGCTGCATTAATCTTTTTCAATTTGTAATCTCACTAAGTAGATGGCATAATGGCCATAATCTTTATCCTTTGAGTTTCAACAATGAAAAAAACCCTAAGCTATAATGACTGCAGGAGTGGGAAAATCACATAGACCATTTTACTATATAAATCCAACTGGACAGCATCACATTATCATTCGCTAATTGTGTTCATCAGAAACTAGTAACATGTTCAAGGTAGGTTCAATCGTCATAAATCGGTGTTAAAAGACACTGAGAAGTTGTTCTCGAAGAGTGTTTAAAAAAGCAGCTTCATCCATTACACACGTAACAAACTTCTTCTCATTCCAGTTCTTCGTCTTGAGTTTGGCCGTGGCCACAGCGAACGCGGCTTTCCTGACGGGTCAGCACTCCGTGCAGGTACCTCCGTCCGTGACTTCTCATTCGTCCAACATTCTGCGGGGTCCAGGAAACGTGGCCCAGGTAGCGACCTACTCAAAGACCGTCGAAACCGGGCCTTACTCCAGTCAGACAAAGTCAGACCTCCGCGTCAGCAGCCCTGGAGTGTATTCTCCGGATGGTTCAATCGTCTACAACTCTCGCCCTCAAGGCGTTGCACCGACTGGTTTCGGACATGGTTCATCACCTTCCATCAACCATGTGACCTATAACACTGGACCGGTGGCCTACGCCACTGCCCCGACCCTTGGACACGAAGCTGGGAACTACGGACCGTCCAGCTACTCTGATCAGGCGGTTGGCTCTTCTCGCGAGCACACCGTTCAGTCTCTTGACGGAAACCACGCCGTGACTCACTACACGAAGGCCGTCGACGCGGCGTTCTCTAGCGTGAGGAAGACGAACGACGGGAAGATCGTATCCGCGGAGCCAGGTTCTTTGGCGTACGCTTCCGCGGCGGCTTACGCTTCTCCGCTTGTCGCCAAGGTCACACCGGGCGTTACTTACACCTCTGATCCGGTTGTTGCTCATGCCACTTTCGCAGGAATGGGAACTCAGTATAATTGGTAAATTGTGAAACGGATCTGAATTTCAACTACTCCTCGATATCATCCCCGACCAACGTGTGTGCGTACTTCAGCGAATGATATTACATAATTTTATTAGTATTTGATTTTATTACAGCTTGATGAAGAAAGAGATAAATTTTATGTAGCTGTAAATTTTATCGTGTAGATTAAATATATCATATAGACCTTGAACCTGCGCGCTTGTTGGCTCTACATTCTTACCATTACACCTGACTCTTTCTATTGAAACAATATTCAGATGTTTTCGGTCAATTTCTGCTCAAATTTTATCGAAGGTAAAAAAAAAAACCAAACAGAATCATCAGTTTTCAAATGCGATAAGATTGTGTCGGCAATGGTATAATTGATTCAATTGACACTGGCATCATCTTCGATGAAATCATTCGACTCATTTGATGACATTAGCAGCGTTTGAAATTTGATTGGACTGAAGAATCGAGACCGAATGTATTCCCTTATCATTATTCAAGGTGCAACGGTCACGTGCAGTGTCCGATCATTGGAATAGTAAAGAAAGCAGACTACGCAGGTATGACTGCTTCGTATTGCGTAACCAGTACACCGTAATTGAAAAGAAAGTGGAAAACCGAAGACTCAACCTCGTTTAGCGCAGTACGTCATCGAGAATAAGTCAAGGTCATACAGTTTACTGCGTATCGATAGAAATCGAATTTCATCAACGATCACACATGACAAACGACACGTGAACCAATTACTAACTATTCGAAACATCATCGTCAGAAACAATTTCCTAACTCACAGAAATATACGGTGCAATCTCTTGTACCGATTAAAACGCAGCCCTAATTTTGAAACGTCAAACGTACAGTGGAACTCTGCCTGTTTGACAAACTCGGCTCTTCCATCGGAAAACCCATCTTTTCACTGAATTAAGCAAGTTGAAGTATCTCTTGAAATATTTACCGCACTTTTTCCACCCCTAATTCCTTACGTTGCTTTTTTGGTTCTTAGTACACATGTGAGGCCATGCGGATAACATGGTCACCGCTGGTCAGGGAAAACGTAAGGAAATTTGATAAATGGTCAGGGAAAAGTCAAGGAATTTTTATGGTGATACATAAAAAGACAGAATAAAAGATCCTCAGCGATTTTCTTCTTTCTCGTGCGGAAATGTTAATCAATAGAAATATTAGGAAAACTTGTACAATTTACAAATAAAAAGGAATTTTCAAATTTTCCATTGATTAATTTGTCCGATTCTCAGTGAGGGAAAAATTATAATTAGGTCAGGAAAAGTCAGGGATTTTTTTAAACTGTTTATACCGGCCACCATGAGGATGAATACGATGTGAGCTATGATTGTGAGGGATCGATTTATACAACAAATTGACGTACGATAAGACACATGAAATATATTTCACCGGAAATTCAAAGTATACAGTAATTACAGTTTACATTTATCGGTAGCAACAGCTTACCTCGTCACAGCATCAAAAAAAAAAAGAACAAGAAAAAAAGAAACTCTTCAACTTAAAGAGAGTATGAGAACAGGGGTGAAGAGTAGCTGATATGGGTGATCGGTGCCGCGTACGACACAGCCGGGGCAGCGACCTTGGCCAGTGCTGGTGCCGGTGCGTACACCGGTGCTGGTGCTGGTGCGTACACCGGTGCCGGGGCGTAAGCGGGCGCATGGATGTACGCCGGTGCTACCTTCGCGACAGCGACTGGGGCAGCTACTTTGGCGGCGAATACAGGGGCCGGGGCAGCAGCGGCCTTGAGGAAGCCTTCTTCCTTGCGGATGACGGCGTTGAATCCATTCTGAGCGTCAGCTGTGTAATCAACGATCCTTCTTGAGCCGTCAGCTTCGATTAGGGAGTAGCTGCCCTCGACTGAGTCTCCGTTACGTGACTCACGCTGCTGTTTGTAATCGCCGGTCAGAGAGTCCTGCACGTCGTAGGCGTAGCTGTACTGAGGGTTCGGGTCGTACTCCTCGTCTACGGCTTTCGCCAATACTTGACCTGCGGGGTACGCGTATTGGCCGCTGATCGGGGCTCGGGCGATTATTCCAGCGTTAGCTGCAGCCACCAGGGCGAGGACGGTCACAATCTGAGGAAACAAATTATACTTTAGAATGTGTTCTGGCAGATTTATGAATCGGGGTGGATGCACTACATTCTGTCAATCAATTTGGAGCTGAAGTCGATTATCTTCGGAGACTTTCAGTCAATTTGGTGTTTGGCGTATTTTGAAATTTGAATTCTTAGTCTTATCGTTAGTTTGTGTTTTTTCTTTGAAAGAATGAATCTGAGTTATAAAGTTATTTGATTTCGATTCTTCTCGTCAATCACTGTCGAATCGTTTTTCAGTCAAACAATGGCTATTACAATAATTCAGGGCTGAGAGTCTGTTTAACTCTCTGCACTGTATGAAGTTGAATTTGAATGATTGTCATCTAGAGAAGCCTAAAGCTCGATTAGCTATGACTCTATGTTGCTATCAAAATTTTGTGATACTGTTGAGTTCGTGTAATTACCTTGAAAGCCATGTCGTTTGTTGTCGAGTCCTGAGAGAATCGGATGATACTGTGTCCTGGCAAGGGTCCCGGGTATTTATACATCGGATGGCATCTGCCATTTACGGTTTATGCCTTTTGGATGTCGTAACACCGCTTGGTTCTGGCTTCTCCAGGGTCCAACCCGCCTCCCTTCTCCCTCAGAATCCCCATGATCGTCCATGGTCCTCCTCAAGTATCTCATTCCTCCGGTTCTCGGGCATCGCCCGAATATTATTCACTTTCACTAAAAATACGGGGCCCGTACATGCATGGTCGGCTGCCCCGCCCAATGTCACCGGCTTCGCCGCCGTCTGTTCCTTCAGGATCGATCCAGAACGCTCGGACACCTTCGATTGAAACAGTACAATTTTTTACAACAGTACAAAAAACTATTAAAAATGCTGGGAAAAAAATTGCACATTTTTTTTTTGTACAGAGTATATCGTGAAAATGAGGAAATGTTGAAATCATCACGTAGTAAAAACGAGGTTCGCATATGTGGCTGTATTCAGTGATTCTGGAACAACAGGCCTCTCGGATCTGGATCCTCCTACCTGTCCTGATCCCACAAGAAGGAAAAACACACGTTTAAAATATCTCACACTGGTCTCGATGTGGGCCAGCGGTGTGGTTGGCTCGTGGTCACTTTACACCGTTGGCCATCGCCGACGCGAAACCCGGAGTAAATCCACTACCTCCAAAATCGCATGCAGGTTCGGACAGACTTGGGTTACATCACGAAAAACCACGTTTTGTAACTCGTGCATTGATCAATTTCGTGACTCTACTTTGGATCGAATCTAGACACATGCGTTAGCAGAAGCTATTCAGCCGAGGATATTGTGAATTTTGTACTGTAGTAATAACAGATAAAATTGCACGTCGATAGGTGGAGTCGGCGTGTCCGTAACGGGCTCATAACTTACCGTGTCCGAGGATAATTTGATGTAGAAAATTGCGCCCACGACCAAACCTGGAGATGCTTGATCGTTCACGGATTCTGATTATCACTTTTGACGATGAGTTGAAAGAAAAAAGGGCTGCTTACCGCCTTGGGAATAACGTTTATGGAGTGAATTTACAACCTGGGTTGTTTGAATATGTATGCATAAAGATATAATAACTTCATTTACGGTTTCAGTGGACCGCCATATAAATGTACTGCAGAAATTCCAAGGAATTTATGCTTATAACTCGTCGTCAAGGCAGTGATGCCCAAAAGCAGTGGGAACCTGTTAAATAACAGGACTGAGTCACAGAAATAAGTTTGCTAAACGCGAAGAGACTCTGATTGAATTAATAAATCAATGTGAAAAAACGTGTCTATCACAAGTGTGTAGGACAGATTGTAAACGGAGAATTAGCACTTCCAAAAATGGCCTCACAGCTGTGACTGGTGGCTATTTATCAAATTTTACCGTTAAACATAACAACGTGGTTATTATAAATCAAAGTTATACAAAAGACGGAATTCGTCGTGACATAACGAAATTCAGATATTCTTCACGATATACAAACGATACAATTTCATCGATCGAATGAAAGTGGAAATCAAATTTCTTGTTGATATTTCATCAAATAATAGATCCATTGATTATATTCTATTGAAACTTGCTGAATAACTTCTTCAGGTAATTCGGTGATAAATTATACCGCCAATTTCGAGAGCGTGTGCAAGATAGATGTGTCATGTAATCCAGAAATCGATCTACCAGATCCATCAACTGTATTAAAAAAATGTCGCAAGAGCCTCCCAAGAAAACACTTAAGACTCTCAGGGCCGAGAATTAATCTGCCCGATATTTAAATACGCAATTACATAAACGCTATTAAGTCATAATACTTTTGATCAAACTTGATGGCGGCTATCTCTGTCCAACGTTAAAATATATTATAGTGAAAAAAAATCATTTTTGTGAGACCATATTTTTCGGTGCCCTAAACTCGGTCAATTTATTAGGACCCGAGTGTATATTTTGAAACTTAATTACGACGTATATTCGTTGAAATTTATTACCATGGTGCAAGAATGTCTCCGTATACAAGGTGGGTAGTAGCATGAGAGTTTTGGTTGTCAGTTAGCGATAACAATCAAGAATTTGGATCAACCACCGCGGGTTTTGCCACCGTGGTATTTTTTATCCATTGGACAAAGTATCCACGTAAGTCGCGTAAACACAGATATAGGAAACGCGTTAACACACATACTTCCAATTGCGCAATATATAGTATAACCCGAAGAATTTCGACGCCTTTCTCTCACCGGCCACCGAATCGTATGAAATCAGAACTTCGTCGCCGCACGTCTTGATCAGGACACGACGATCGTTATTGAGACCGATTGATAACTGTCGATGTCATAGTCGCCACGTCAATACAAGAAAAAAAAATGGAAGGGGAATTCGCAATGACACACGAAAAATTCGGAATAATGATTTTCTATGTATTCGGGTGAACTAGATCGACCGACTCGTCGATCGAGTTTGGTCACCGATCGCGAATCGCAATATCATTTGCGAAGCTTGCAAAATCACATCCTATCGAATGCCTGATGCAAATCGCGAGGGACATAACAAATACCCAATCTAACCCACCTGCTTCCAATATGAGAAAGCACAGAGGAATGCGTCTATATCCGTTACAGAATGTGCGGAGCTATTGAAAGACCGTCAATTTCAATTTCTTCGACTTCTTTTTTTTCATACCGTATGTTCCCGAAATGACAGTTCAATTTTTATTTGACGTACTTTCTTCAATTTCCCCTCCAGTTTCCCTAGAACGCATTCAAGTAAAATCATCTGTTCTGGTCATTTAATTTGGCCAATTTTGTGATTGTTATCGACGATTCTCGATACCTCGATAAAATTGACGTTAATCGTAAAAAAATCTTGTGGGCGTTTCAAGTATGTATAATAGCAGGGCAAACAGAGTATACGAGCGGACTGGTTTTTGCGTAATACCGTGCCAAATAATTAATACCAACTTACTCCAAATGTTCGGGAGACTGTCTTGCGGAATTTAAGGATGGTAATTAACGATGGCGAGTCCGCTTACACCGTTGGAAACAAAGAAAACCTAATTTTTCGGACAGCCATTGAATTACCGTCAAGATGATTGCCAGCAATCGTTTGGGCTAACTACACTTAAAATCCGACATGCAATCGGCATTATTTATAGATTCAAATTTGCGAGTCCCGTGAATAAAATCTGTATCATTTCGTTAAGATCTGATAATCAGCTCGCGGGGACGTCATACGACCAGGATAGATATTATGTCGTTTATTTATTGAGCAGATTAACTGTCGTTGTAGCTACGTTGGTCGGAGCCTCGAGCCCGAGGGCCTGACCACTCGTTCTTCGCGCTGATTGTGAGTCCGACTTTGTATTTTAATATCGCCTAGATCCCGGATATCTTGCCGACTAACAAATTACATCCTTGAATATGAATGAGTGATCCAAAGTCTGCTGGCCCTTGCGAATTACGGAATAAAGGCTGACAGAGAAAATTCAGGCACCTAGTGCGACGAAATGAATTCAATACTTGAGGACTTTTTTTTTCCATTTTAGTTCGTAACAACGAGAGAAAGATCGTGTGAGGAACGACGGTGGGTGTTGCTAAAGAAAAGTTGCAATTAATTACAGAATTACGATCAGGTTGTGGGTTTGATCGTAAATTAAAAAAAAAACAGTTCGATCGTAATAGCTACACCAAATTTCAAAACTTGCTCCATTTTTCCATCGGACCGTACCAAATTAGCAATTCGTTTTAGTATATATATCACAGTGGCTCATTATGGGTGACCAAATACGAAATACATTAGTGTGATATTCAAATGATCTTATATCATAGTTACTAGATCCGAAAAAACCTGCAATTAAGACCATCATTAATAACCGAGAAGTCAATTTTATCGATTCATTCGCTTTTTCTGAAGAATAATGAATTTAGTTTAGATACACCTATTCGCAACCGTATATTAGGAATCGAATCTCTCGAAGTATTTGTGTCTGTATCTGTATAGTCGGTTCCTTGTTCATGCTGGGATAGTGCTCCAAAAACAGAAGGATTCAAGGCAGTCCGGAATACCGTCCGATTCAAAGTGGCGGGGTGTGGTCGATTCCCTCCTTCCCGCGGTCCTATAAAAGAACTTAAGCTCGGCACAGAAGGCATCAGTTCCTCACAGTAGATCCAGCACTCATTCAGTCATGGCCTTCAAGGTGAGCCTCGACCAGAAATTCACCATCAGTTAGAAAATTGTCAAGAGAAACGAAAAAAAAATAGTCTACACCCGGATCTATTCTCAAGAGAAATACAAAAAAAACCACATGATTGAATACTAACTTCAAATTTGAAACTTTCAGTTTGTCGCTTTCGCCGCCCTCGTGGCCGCCGCCAACGCTGGACTCCTGGCCCCAGCTGCCCCGGCTTACGGTTACGCCGCCGCTGCCCCAGCTTACGGTTACGCTGCCGCTGCTCCAGCTTACGGTTACGCCGCCGCTGCCCCAGCCTACGGCTACGCCGCCCCCATCGCCAAGGCCGTCGTGACCAAGGCCGTCGACGCTGATTACGACCCCCATCCCCAGTACAGCTACGCTTACGACGTCCAGGACTCCATTACCGGAGACAACAAGCAACAGCACGAGACCCGCGACGGTGATGTCGTACAGGGAAGCTACTCCCTCGTCGAGGCTGACGGAAGCCGTCGTATCGTCGACTACACCGCCGACCCAGTCAACGGATTCAACGCCGTAGTCCGCAAGGAAGCCGCCGTCGTCAAGGCTATCGCTGCCCCAGTCGTTGCCAAGTACGCCGCCCCCATCGCTCACGCTCCCCTCGCCTACGCCGCACCAGTAGCCAAATACGCCGCTGCCCCTGCCATCGCTTACTCCGGATACGCCGCACCCGTTGCCAAGTACGCAGCTGCCCCAGCTCTAGCTTACTCCGGATACGCCGCTCATGCTACACCCCTCGCATACTCTGCACCCGCATACTACCATCATTAAGTTAATCAACGAGTTTCAAATATAAATTATAACCTTAATCATTTCTGAATTTATTCTCTCCCCACCTTTCTGTTATGGATAATACTAGGAATGGATAGACGTGGAAATAAAAAATTGAAATTAAAAAGACGTGCTGATTATATGGAACAATCCCGAGCTAATAGGTACTTCAGTCGACGCAATTGAGTCGGAAAATGAGATCGAATAGATCAGAGATAATAAAATGATGAGACTTTACAGCGAAGACAGATTGGATT
>JAFFZH010010641.1:0-16413 GCA_018420115.1 Euura saliciscinereae | reverse complement strand
TCACTAAGTCCACTTGAAATTCGTTTAGTGGCATTGCGAATACCGTTTATGCAGATACGCCATATTCGCTACTTTCCTGGAGCGATGAGGATCATTGGACAGGTCATAAATATACCTGTGAACGTCGAAAAAACGTTAAAAACTCTACCGCGTCAGCTGGATGATGACGCAACGTTCAACGTATGCTTGAAACGACATTTAGCTCACCGCAGTTCAGAATTTTCAGGATGCATATCAAAAAGAAACATTGAAACGTGGATACGATATCTGATTGACCCGCCGTTGTACCGTTTAAACGGTGTGACCGTGAGTGAATCGTTCATGAATAATACGTCCGACACTGATGATGAGGAAATGGAAGAAACGGTTGGTGATGATGATTTGAGTACCAGGTATTATGAACAACGAGCAGAAGAACAACAGCGTCGTGAAGCTGCTCTACGCAATGATTTTGTATCCGTTACAAAACGTGACGAAAGAATGAGAAATGTGGAGGAATACTTAGCTATGTACCAAGAGACATTATTTTGGAGCGAAGATTTGGTCATTCATCTAGCGCCAACAATGCACGAGAGACCGTTATCTTTGGCCTTTGATGAGTATGCCGAAGAACTTTCTTTTCCAGCTTTGTAATATTTGAAAAACTTTTTTAAAATTTATTTTTACTGTTGTAACCCTAAGCAACTCTGTACACTAGGATACAGAGCCGTACAGATAATAGAATATATACATGTATAGGGCTCGTGACACTGTGCGACATTCGGCAGTCGAAGTCCAGCACTCACTTAATAAACACGTGTAGTTAAGCATAATAGTGTTTCCGTTATTACGGAAAATCCTCATCCTTATTCCCAAGTCATGAAGTAATAAGGACAGAGATAAACATTAACTTTTCCTATTTCCATACATTACTATAAACGCGGGTTCATTTTCAATGTCCCAATTCTTGCATCTCATGCGAAATCTGTGGATTTATAAAAATGAAAAAGTTGAAAAAAAATGTTTTCCGAAAATTCATGAAAACTAAGTGATACTTGCATTTTAGGCGGTCACCCTTTACTAAACGCACAAAATTTCGACGGTTTTTGTGTATCTCTCACCGTTTTCGAGATACAGTCCGCTCTCTGAGTAGTGCCGGTGATGGGCGGTTAGGGGAGTATTTTTCCTGGAACTGAGGTACCCCCACCACTACCGCGCATTCGAGTCGTCGGAATTCGTTTCGCTCTCTCTGAGTAGTGCCACTCCGTTTGCCACGCTTTTTCAATGAGCCAGTGTGTGGCACTACTCAGAGAGTCGAATACGAAACTCGAGGTGAGCCGGTAGTGGGGGTCGCGTTCGAGCGAGAAAGCGGGGAAGCGGCATTACTCAGAGCGGCACTACTCAGAGAGCGGACTGTATCTTCTATCTTCTTTTTCTATCTTCTATATATCTATAAAGGAACAAGTGGCATCAACGCCCAGCCCAAAGCCCTTGACCTAGAAACTTGAAATTTGGACAACATGTTCCCTTCCCTTCGTAAACACCCAGAAAAAGCGATTTTTCGGAATTCGCCCCACAAGGAGAATAAAAGGGGTAAAACATGTTTTCGCGGATTCATGGATATCTCCTCGGCCCGATGAGATATTGACTCCGTTTTGGCTTCAAATTATTGCTCATTCAAATACCTAGAAAGTATAGTTGAAGCGTTTTTTGAAATTCGACTCCTAAGGGAATGAAAAGGTGTAAAACCAATTTTTGAGGCGCGTAGCGCCGACCGGGGTGGGCGCGCAAAGCGCGCAGGGGCGGAGCCCCTAGTCGAAGAGGAAGGCATCCTAGGAATGGATTTTCTGCTCATGCATAATTGCAATATTAACGTAAAAGCACACACGTCAATTTCTGGAGTCATCATGATCCCTTTGTTGACATCAAAACCTATATCAAATTCGAAACGAGTCTTACAAGATCCTGCACCTCGAGTTAGGGGGATAGCTCAGGGTCCTAGGATTCAGAATAATCGAAGTTTTCAGATGACTCCGGAGAGTCTTGAATCTTTAGTCGCGGAGGTTAGTCGGAATGTTTTGAATAACCTGCTTCCTAAAATGTCAAAAGGAGAAATTTTCTTGAACGAACACGGTGATGATAATACTCTCAAAACTTCACCAAACACTGCTGGGGCAGTTGACTCTTCGATGAGCTCTCTACCGTTGAAAAATAGGTTGAAAAGCCCGGGACAGACTCAACTTGTTCCTCAGTGTGAATCATGTGTGTGAATCATGGCTACTGCTTCGCTGGGCACAGAGCAATTATTTGTAATGCTCTGTGGTCTTTCTGCCTTGTCTAATATTGTTATAGACATAATAAATCTATCTATCTATCTATCTATGTCCACGAACTTCAGTAGGTGTTTTTCACAACACAAATGGTCAAGAGAATACTGGGGAGTGTTCTCGAATTGTCGACTCGCTCGTCACAGATTCGGTTCCGGGTTTCGAGTCATACTCTAATCATTCACAGGAAGTAACATCTTTGAATAAAAGTAGTGAAAAAAAGTCGTCAAGTGGTCGCGAATTTTTAGGGGAAACAAGCCATAAACCTTATGACCTTTTGCTGCTCGAGGGGCAAGCACAGAATTCAGAAAGATTGCGATATAGTAGAGGAATATCAAGCTCTCAATTCTCCGAAGGAGAAGAATGCGTTGAGGCAGATGTGTACGGAGGTTTTTGTGAACTTGGGATAGGTGCCTATCAATAACCTTGATTCTCTGTCAATTTGTTTGATAAATTCTGCTAATACAGCAGAATTCTTGTGATTAATCGGTATTAAGTTATCTTTTACAGTTCCCTTTATCTCAAGAGGAGGGTAACAGAAGTTTCTGTTTTTGAAGATTTTTCTAGATTTTTCTTTTACCGATGGATATTGAGAGGTCCAACGAGGATTGAATAAGACAAGAGACGGTGTTCGAACGATTTTGCATGATGATTTCTTCACCGTCCTCAGGGATTACGCTCGACACTTCTACTTCTGGAAAGCTATGATCGGACCAATTGTTTTTCCTATGAATTTGGTTTTATCTTTCCTTGACCGATCCCTTCACTCATCCTTGTCCTTCCAATTTAAGGTGACCTAATTTTTGAGGGTCCTCCTGGAAGCGGTTCCCTGTCTGTTCCTGACGATTTCTTGAATTTTCGTGACGTGGTTCTTTTGGATGGACAAATTTTCGTTTCAAGGACCGCCTTCATGGACGCGATTCGGTTTTCAGCATACTGCTGATTATGTTGGGAAGGATATTGGATGAAGAGATTCGGGATCTTCAGCGAACAGATTCTGGTTCTTCAATGAAGACGCCGTTGTGGCGATGAAGAATCAATGTCGTAGTTTTTAAGGATGTTGTTTGGAATTTTTCTATCCACTTTTTGGTTTTCTGGGTGTGGGATCTCCAACCTGGGAGCTGAGCCTATTTCTGACAGAGCGACCGACCCCAACGAATGCTCGGACAATACTGAGCCCGAACTAATCCTTTCTTAAGCCCTCTGACTATTTACGGGTCTGGAACTCGACCCTCGGACTATTACTATATCTAACCCACCATTGCAGATCCCCGAAATCGATACTTTATGTTCAGACTTTTGGCCGTCGATTTGGGATTTCGTCCCACTGTGCGACATGACGTGCGTGCAGTTTAAAGACTTGTGCTCCGCCTGCTGGGATAGCGATAAGTACGGGTTCGTTGTGATTGACAAGGACAGCGAGCTGAATGAGGGTAGATATAGAGAAGGGTTCGATTGTTTTGTGAGTATTAAAAAGTAGTGTCTTCACGGAAATTGCAGCAGTAACGCTGTAGACTTGGATACGTCAACATGCATAAAATTCAGAAGCAAAAGGAAATCCTGCGTCAAATCGCTCAAGCTAGCGCAGCGATTCGACAGAAACATTGTATGATAAAATCAGGAAAGAAAGCTGTAGAACAGTCGATGAACGATGTCTTCAAACCCGTGGTAGCCCCACTGCACAAATTAATAGATATTTCAGTGGATACAAAACCCGTCAAGGAAGAAATGAAACAGATTAAGAACGAAATGAGTCAAATTAAAGAGGAATTGATGAAACCGAAAGAAGAGGGTGATGAATTATCCAGATCTCAAGAAGTTGATGCATCGTTTTTAACAGCAAAAGATGATGAAGAAGACGAAGAAGAAATCGGAGATCAGTCGACGAGTGAGACACGTTCCGAGGAATCCAAGTATATCGAGATGATGAAAGATAAATTGAGAAAAAGTGAACTGGATGGCGTGTGTGGAGTACGCAAACTTGCACAGAACAATCTCATGGTTGTTGATTCGCCGATAAGCTTTGAACCTCACCACGTTCGCATAGGCGATACCCTCTACCCAAAAACCAAGGGCCTGTTGGAACTGTTGTTCAAGAGGGTACCCGATGATAGTCTCGTAACATCAGCGGGTCAGAAAAGCTATCAAGAGATTGTTCCTCAAACGAATGCGCACAGAAACTACTACGAGTCTGACAAACCCATCCGGAGTCAAAAAAGCAACAAATTAAAAAATATAATGGGCGACTTACTCAAGAGTAGCCCTGCAGTGAAAAAACATAGGGGGAAAGGTCTACTGCCACAGACTATGGTTACACAGCCAGGAGTTAGACAGGAATACGTTTTTTGGGATGAACCGAATGAGTTGGTGGACCGTCTTCGATTACTCTTGGCGTCTCAGTCAGCAGGAAACTCGAGTCATTCGAACGAAATAATGTCGGTTATCGAAGAATTACGTGAAGCAGGAATCATTTATTAATCAATAATCTCCGGCTGTGTGATCATTTCCACGATGAGCGTTGACGTGTCTGGACGACAATTGGAGAAGAGCGGGATTTTTAGTAACCGCGGTCTTCCCGGAGTAGGATTAAAAATCACCGTGGAAGGACATTATGATATGGATAACAAGCGACTGGTGAATTTATCCGATCCTGTAGATCAGAACGACGCAGCTACTGTAGAAGTAATGCAAAATGCTATACAGCAAGAAGTGCGTCTCGTCTCGTGTATCAAGTTACAGCAGCCTTGCGTAGCGATGTGGACGATACTGCTCTAATGATTCAGTCTCTCGAGACTCGGTTCCGGGAAGAGTCGAAGAGTTATCGCATCAACATCGAGACAGTACAAGACCTCGCAACTCGTAACGCACAACTCATTTCACACATAGACGAGAGACTGAGAACATTAGAGAGAGTCGGAGAGCAGTTGAGGGAGCGAATAGGTACTTGCACTTGAAAATGAACGATAGAAAGCTAGAACTCGTGACGGAGCTGTATAAACCAGCGAGAAAAAATTACCAACGCCGACGTGTAGAAGTTCGTGGTATCGACGAGATCTGGCAGGCTGATCTCGTTGATATGATGGCTTACGCTGGGCAAAATAAAGGTTACAAGTACTTACTCACGGTCATTGATATCTTTTCAAAGTATGCGTGGGCTGTACCAATTAGGAGTAAGACTGGTGAAGATGTTACCAATGCCATGGAGTCTATATTCCTCCAGAGACGTATACCTAAAAAATTACACGTCGACCGAGGAAAGGAATTTTACAATACGAAATTCGAATCTCTCATGAAACGTCATGGCATCGTGTTATATTCTACGTACAGTAATTTAAAGGCATCAATCTGTGAACGCTTCAAACGTACACTGAAAAGTAAAATATGGATGCAGTTCAGTCTCCGAGGCAGCTATAAGTGGACCGATATCTTGAATGAGTTGGTATCCGCTTACAATAACACTAAACACCGAACTATACGCATGAAGCCTAGGGATGTGTCAGCTGTGAACGAACAGTTGCTGCTACGTAATGTGTACCAGAAAGTTCGCGCTAGATCTACGAAGCCGCCGAAATTCAAAGTTGGAGATAAAGTTCGAGTCAGCCAATTAAAAAACGTTTTTGAAAAAGGATATACACCCAATTGGACAAGCGGAATATTCACTATCATACAGGTTGTGAACACGCATCCTGTAACGTATAAGCTGAAACATTATCGAGATGAACCCATCGCTGGAGGTTTTTACGAAAAAGAGCTTCTCGCAGTCAAGAATCCTGACATCTACCTTGTGGAAAAAGTGCTGAAGAGACAAGGAAATAGAGGATATGTTAAGTGGTTAGGTTTCGATGATACACATTACAGTTGGATAGATAAGAATGATCTATAAGGTATTCGAATCAATAAATGAAAGAAAATTGGTTTCAATAATGCATTTTTTTATCTCTCTACACGTGCATTCGTTCTTCAGATTTCACAAAAATTTTACAGAATTTTACAAAATTACAAAATGTTACAAAAAATTCACTAAATTTTACAAAAAAATGTACTAAATATTACAAAACATTTACTAATTTTCGATTCATACAAGCTATGTTTGCAAAATACTTTCTGGTTACTCTTGTAGCTTTAAGTGTTAGGTAATATGATCCCTCCGATAACACTCGGTACAGCTGAACGTGTCTCAATACACAATCAACCTTCTTTAATTTTAGAGTGTCCCCACGGTAACGTATCTGTACTTTGAGGTAATAAGTACCTCTTATCATCGTCCGGGTTGAGAGCTAATTTGGCTTGTCTGACAGTTTGAACTACGTGGCATTTTGTACGGAATAGTATATTGTGCATCAAGTGCGGGAAGTTGGCGATTCCGGACGAGTGTGAGGTATGCCGGACGAGCCGAAGGCGAGTGTCGGCATTCACACGAGTTAGGAATCGCCAACCCGCACGAGATCCACATCATGTTTTTTGTATAAAACCTGACTTCGCAGAAAGTCTGACTTCGCAGACTGTGGAGAATGTGCGAGATAGCTGATCCTCTTACCGACTGAGGAGAGTGCCGGAATGTCCACATTCCGGCACTGCTCTCGGCCGGTAAGGGAATCAGCCATTTCGCGCACCCTCTACAGTGCGCGGAGTCGAACTTCCCATGGAGGTGTTACAAAAAGTACATTGACTTCTCTTTTGTGTGCTTCTGTTCTGCAAACAGTCTTTAAAGTCGTCGAAACAAAGAGTATTTTGCACAACATTCATCTTTACACCTTTAGATTTTTTTATGCAATCTTTATTCTCAACACGAACGCTGTACACTTTACTACGTAAGCTAACGAACTCTGTCATAATCCGTCCATTACATTCGTCTTTCATTAGGCCTACGATTTTCTTGTTACAGAGTTGGCATACCGAATACATTTTCTGGAGGGTAGTCAGAGGTATCGAATTTATGAATATCGCGTTTCATCACTTCATAAATATCTTCACATCGTACTTCATAAATGAGACTGTCAGTGTCGGTGTATAGCAGTTTACAATCATTATTGAACACACATTTCATGTAATCATAGTGGAAATCGTATACGCAAATTTTCGAGAGGTCTAAGACGGAGAATCCGACATAGATTGGTTTATTTAGCACGACCTATAATTTGTTCAATTCTATAGCTACCAGGTTTTCACTGAAAACTGAAGGGCTATGGAAGTTAGGCTTTGCGATCAGAGCTTCCGCACCGTACCTTCCAGCCCATTTCGTTACAAGTTTGACATCAACTCGTTTACGTACGTTTTCCATGGTCTTGCCGAAAACAGCATTGTTCATTAATTTGAACAGATCTTTTTCAAACTCATTCTTAGCCTGTTTGCGCATATAATTACTATTAAGATCGATATATTCTTTCATCCAAGGTGATTTGTTGAATTTAAAAACTCTGTGAATCTTTTTAAGCTGGAGACCGTATCTCAATGCCCGTTTTAAGCTGCGGTAATGTATGATATATCGATTTTTTGGATACAACGTTGTTAATAACTTTTCTTGATTGGAACCGGGAGGCTTCATATGTTCTGGACATAGGGGTAGATCGCTATGGATGTCGTGAATGGCTGCCAAATACTCTAAGTCTACTTCCAGTATATACCCAACCGGTGAGTCATCGGATACGTCAAAATTGAATCCATCTACGTTACACACCCATTCGAAACCACCGTGAGGAAGATACTGAGTCATTGCCCATCCGTACAAATTATTAACATCATAGTACATAAGATACTTTGATTCTTCATCTGGCTTGTAATCTTTAACATACTTATTATTAGCTTTCGCATATCGATTGAAGCATTGACTCACACCGCCTCTGATGCCGCGCTCGATAAACATCACCATATCTATATCGGTCAAAAGTTCTAGTTCAATTTTCGTGTATTTTAGCAGGGCATCCCACGAAAGACCTGGAGTCGTATAATAGTGTGCAGGATCCAAACCATACGCTTTGAGACAACCATTCCGTAAATTTTCGAATACATCAGCCAAAAGTAGTACATCTGTTTTCAAATAGAGGTCAGGATATTCACCCAATGTGACAGACAGACCTACAGGGCGCTAGAGAACGGGCAGTCAGACGGCACAGGGACCTAGCTGGGCAGTTGTGGGCTAGACGTCATAGATAGAAGAACCTTATAAACGTACTATGTAATATGGACCTAATAAAGGAATAATTAAAACGAACCACGAGTTCTTACATGGTGTCAGAAGTATAGAAACGTCTTACTGACACAAAGAAGACGATAAGTAGCAGATGAGTGGACCTGCAGTGGACACGCCGTCGAGGTTAAACAAAAGGAGCAAAATGCTGGGAGGACTAGAAGGGTCTATACGGCCACCGCCGCCGTTAAGGTGAAACGCTAGCTGATCATTTCCACTTGGAATTTTCAAACCCTACTCAAGCTGCCAAAACACGTTCGATTGCTGTGAAATTGATATCAGTGACGTAAAAAGAGTAAACGAAGGGCATGCCGAATTTTTATTTCCGAAAATCGGAACACGTAATGAGAATTTTGTGTAACAATATTGTTCTGTGACCCAAGGAAGTGCTGCCTCTCGTGGAGATGGGCAGCACTTCCTTGGATTCCAGAACAATATTGTTAAAAAACGGTGAACACGTCTCGATTTTCGGAAATAAAAATTCGTCATGCCCTTTGTTTACTCTTTTTACGTCACCGATAATGACGAGTGCGTCTGCGAGCCGAAGACGAGTGCGTCTGCGAGCCGAAGACGAGTACTGCAATCACACGAGGTAAAAAAGCCCACTTAGCCCTTGGTGCACACCATATTTTTTGTAACGCATGTATTGATTTCTGCGTTTTTGTGCCTATAAGCGGGACGAAGGTGACCTTTTTTGACACGGCAACACATAGTTATGTTACAATTAGATTGCATTTCTAACAGGAAATAGTAAATATCATACGAATAAAGGATTATATACATGTATATACATATATGTATGTACATATGAACATGTATACTATACATACGTACATATATGTATATACCTATGTACACATGTACATATGTACATACATATGTATGTACATAGGCATATACATTACATATATATGTACATAGGTGCTATATATGGGGCTGTCCACGTCAATTCAACCAACCTCCAGACCGCGACCTCTCCGATTTGCCCCGTGATTTTTTGTGTTATTGCCCGTGCTCTGAAACATTTTTCTTAATTTTTTCAGATTTTTCGGATCAACGCTTTTTGAGTTATAATTTTTTTTAACTCAAAAAGAAGGACCATTTTTAAAAATCTGAAAATATTCAAAAAAATCCTCTGACTGACGTAAAACAGTCTCCCATTTGCGAGAATGTGGAACGAATTTTTTAAATATTTTTTTTAACGAATTGATTGATTTTTTTTTAAAGTAAACACTACACCCACGACTTTTATCCTTTCTACATCTGCCAGCACTATTTTCGAATTATACGAATGGGAAGACATTGGTATTCGACTGGTCAGTTACTAGAACAATTAGTTTGATCCAGTATTCATTTTGCTCCGAGGATAAAATGTGGAAAAAATTGTTTTCACCCGACTACGACAAAATAACCGTATTTCGCCCCTGAAACGCGGGTCGAAAGTCACTTTTTTGCCCGGCAATTTACTTTTCTGCCCGGTTGATCACTTCTCTTCCTTCTGGTCAGAAATTGACTACCTACTTTCCACCCGCGTTACAGCGACGGAATATGGTAATTTTGTCGAAGTCGGGTGAAAAATAGCATATGTGATGTGTAACACACGGGAGGAGCGCGATTTTCACCTCGTGTTCGTGCTGCCCTCGCTGCCCTCGCTTCACTCGCTCGTTTGCTCGGGCAGCAAACCCCGCACTCGGCGAAAATCGCGCTCTTTCCTCTCTTGTAGCATAATATACTATTGTTTCAAAATGTATATTCCAGAAACGATGAACACGAGCTGAAACGACCAAATTTTTCCACATTTCATCCTTGGAGAAAAATGAATAGTGGATCGAACTAATTGTTCCAGTAACTGACCAGTTGAATACCAATGTCTGCCCATTCGTATAATTCGAAAATAGTGCTGGCAGATCTAGTAAGGATAAAAGTCGTGGGTGTAGTGTTTACTTGAAAAAAAATCAATCAATTCGTTAAAAAAATATTTAAAAAATCCGTTCCACATTCTCGCAAATGGGAGACTGTTCTACGTCAGTCAGAGGATTTTTTTTTAAATTTTGTTAGATTTTTAAAAATGGTCCTTCTTTTTGAATTGAAAAAAATTATAACTCAAAAAGCGTTGATCCGAAAAATCTGAAAAAATTAAGAAAAATGTTTCAATGCACGGACAATAACACAAAAAATCACGGGGCAAATCGGAGAGGTCGCGGTCTGGAGGTTGGTTGAATTGACGTGGACAGCCCCATATACACACATACAGTCGTATATACAGTTTTTTAAAAGCGGGCTATAATGGATTCATTATAGCCCGCCTATTTTCATCATAGCCCGCTTTTCCCAATAAGCGGGCTATAATGGATTCATTATAGCCCGCTTATTTTCATTATAGCCCGCTTATTTTCATTATATCCCGCTTATTTTCATTATAGCCCGCTTATTTCATTATAGCCCGCTTATTTTCATTATAGCCCGCTTATTGAAAAACCGGGCAATAATGAATTCATTATTGCCCGCTTTTTCGAGCCGGTCAAAAAAGGGTCACTTTACGCCCGCTTAATAGGTACAAAAAACGCAGAAATCGTGCATGTGTTACAAAAAGACGTTTACTCAGAGAGACAGACATTACACTCGATAAAACGATTGAAGTGTGCAGAACTTTCGAAATCAGTGAAAGGCAGGTTGAAGTGCTGCAAGAAACAATTGAAATAAACGCGGTAAGAAAGAAATCGGACTCGAAGAGTGAGAAAAATCAAGAATGTGCGACAAAACGAGACGAGCACCAGTCGAAGTCATCGTGTAGATTCTGTGGGTATTTCCATCAACCAAGAAGATGTCCGGCGTATGGGCAAGAATGTAAAAACTGCAAAGGAAGAAACCATTTTGCAAAGGTATGTAAGAAGCAGTCCATAAGTGCGGTCAAAGAAGAAGAGACAGAAGAAGATACACAAGAGGATGAAGAAACAAGATTCTTTGTGAGCACAATCCAAAAGAACCGGGAAGGAAAAGAGAGAGCCTGGTACGTTGATTTGAAAATTGAAGGCAAAAATATTAAATTCAAGCTGGATACAGGCGCAGAAGTGAACGTCATCACCAAAAGAATAATCGAAGAATTGGGAATCACTGTAAAATCAACGAGGACGACCCTGATATCGTTCGGAGAATTTTCGGTGCAACCGATTGGCGAAGTCAGTCTATCGTATGAAAGAGACACAGGTATGAAGAGGAAGCTGGATTTCGTTGTCGCAGATGTCGTATCAGTACCTCTGTTAGGATTACAAGGGTGCCAAGAGCTGAATCTAGTAAAAAGAGTCGATGCAGTAGAGTTGGACAAACTACAAAAAGCGATTGATGAAGAATTCAAAGAAGTTTTCACTGGAATCGGATCACTACCATTCGAGTATCACATTGAATTAGCAGCAGATGCAAAGCCAGTAGTGCATGCGCCCAGAAAGTACCGTTCGCGGTACAACCAATATTGAAGGATACTCTGGATAAACTAGTGAAGCAAGATATCATGGGGAAAGTCGATAAGCCGACGGAATGGGTGAACAGCTTAGTTATTGTCGAGAAAAGCGATAAAACGCTTCGCTTGTGCTTAGACCCACAAGATTTGAACGAGTACATCATGCGAGAGCACTTCAAAATACCAACGACAGAAGACGTCGCAGTCAGAATGAATGGAATGAAGGTGTTCTCGGTACTGGATATGAGAGATGGGTTCTGGCAAGTAAAGTTGGACTAAGCAAGTTCTCTGTTGTGTACATTCAATACTCCATTCGGACGTTATAAGTTCCACAGATTACCATTTGGACTATGCTCATCACCAGAGGTTTTTCAAAAAAGAGTAATCCAGACTTTTGGAGACATCGATGGAGTGTCTATCGTCGTGGATGATCTGATTATTGCAGCTAGAACATTGGGTGAACATGACCAAGTATTGAGAAAGGTATTATTGAGAGCAAGAGAAAATAACGTGAAGTTCAACAGAAAGAAAATGAAGCTGAGACTGAGCGAAGTGCCGTACTTGGGACACGTTGTCTCCAAGGATGGACTGAAAATAGATGAAGAGAAAGTTCGGGCTATTGTCAAGATGGAGGAACCAACGAACAAAGAAGAACTGAGAAGATTTCTTGGAATGGTAAACTTCCTGTCAAGATATATTCCCAATCTATCAGCAGCTAATGCTCCGCTTCGGACCTTGTTGAAAGAAGATGTGACTTGGTACTGGGGGCAGGAGCAGAAGGAGGCTGTGAGATTATTAAAGGAGAAGGTAACCTCGGCTCCAGTGTTGGCATTCTACGACAGTACCAAGCCTTCAATATTACAAACGGATGCATCGAAGGATGGCTTAGGAGCAGCACTGTTACAGGACCATCATCCTATTGCATTCGCCTCGAGACCTCTCACAGAACCAGAACAGAGGTATGCCACGATTGAAAAGGAGTTCCGAGCAATTCTATACGGGCTGGAGCATTTTCATCAGTACGTGTATGGGAGACCAGTGACAGTTCACACTGATCACAAACCATTGATCACAATTGTGAAGAAAGAGATTAATAAGGTGACGGGATCAAGGTTGCAATTGATGCTCCTGAAAATTTTAAAGTATCAACCAATAGTGCAATACGTTCCTGGCAGAGAAATGTTTCTGGCAGACACATTATCCAGAGCATTTTTGAGGGATCCAGTGCCGGAAGACACCGAATTGAACGCAGTAATTCACTCGGTGAGCAAGCACTTGGCAGTGAGTCCGGAGAAACGAAGAACCATACAAGCAGCAACTCAACGGGACGGAATACTCAAAAAACTGATCCAATATCAGCAATATGGTTGGCCCGCATACATTCAAAATGTGGCACCGCAAGAAGTTGAACCTTATTGGAGTTATCGACATGACATCACAGAAGAGGATGGTTTAATTTTCATCGAGGAGAAGCTTGTGGTTCCGAGTTCTTTGAGATCTGAAATGCTTAAAATTCTGCATGAGGGTCATCTAGGAGAAGAAAAGTGCAAGAAGAATGCTAGAAGTGTGTTCTTTCGGCCAGGTATAACCAAACAGATAGAGTCAATGGTATCCAGCTGCGATATCTGTCAACGTTTTCGACGGGCCAATGTAAAGGAGCCAATGATATCGCATGATATACCACTTAGACCATGGACAAAGGTTGGGGACGACATTTTGGATTTCCAGGGTGCAACTTACCTAGTTGTGATCGACTACTACTCCAAGTGGTTGGAATTACTGCCAATGCGAAGGAAGACTGCGGGCGAGGTTATCGACAAGTTTAAAAAAACATTTTCCAGACTAGGGGTTCCTGAAAAATTGGTATCGGATAATGTACCCTTCAACAGTGATGAAATCAAGGCATTTACCAAGGAGTGAGACATTGTACTCAACACAAGCAGCCCAAGATACCCTCAGTCAAATGGAATGGCTGAGAGAGCGGTTCAGATAGCTAAAAATATGTTACGGAGAGCGGCGACTGGAACACTGAAAGGTTCGTGTTCCTGGAACGCTGCAGTATTAGACTGACTATCCCGAATGGGTAGCAAGAGACATTCGAAATCAGCATATACCACAAAAGGAACTCTTTCCTTGTTGTTAAAATTCTTAAATGCTAATGTATTGTTTTTCGGTGAAGGTAACACAACCTTAAACTCATTCACTTGTGCACAATCCAGTTCATGGGTATTCAGTTTTTGTGAACTCCGGAAATAGTGAAGACAGCGATCGCAGATGAATTTTTTCGTTTTTCCTTTCGAAAGTTGCTTGCAAACCAAACGAGACAGGTCTTTTATCCAGACGTAATGGAATCTGGTTGGTGTCTCCTCTTCACTACTACTATCTTCATGGTCCATTTCCGTGCCATCGACGTAGTAATTTTGCAACATCAGTATTCACATGCTTATTCTTCTTTAGAGATGTGACGTAGATGGGTGCAGGCTTGAATTTCCCATTACATTTTTCCAAAATGTATACATTGATGGGAATATCATTTTGTTTTTCGAATTTTGCTACTTGTTTTGGTACAACTGGAAACTTGATCCCATCGAGATTCAATTCATCCTCGTACGGTTTGTATTCGGAAACTCGTTGGGGATGACCCCCCCATTTAACCGGTTGTAACGCAGACAGCAGCGCCCATTCAAAACACTGATCATTATCATTACGTACATTGACACATGCATGCTTTTTCTTGATAGGAGCAGGTATTCCAATGTACGAGCTCCCGCGCATAGGATTGTATTTGTTAATGTTAATCGTTAAGTTAACGATTGAGTGTAATGACCAACCGGAATCCTTATCCTGAAATTCTTCTATATCCTTGAGGGTCAGATCGCGCACTTCTCTATGAACCATTCCTTCAAATCAGTCATCTGGAGGATTGAAGCATTTTTTGTGTTGAAGTACTTGACCTCTATGACCCTTCCAGCATTTTTCATGATGCTGTATTCAGCTGCAAAGACACTATAACATTAATCCTCACTGTGATCCTTTCGTTTGTCATCACGATCACTCAGATTAAACTGATATTACACGAGTTAGCTCACTATCACCGGAGATTTTACCAATTGTAGTTCATTATGCGAAATTTAGTTTGATAGCGCTCGTCTGATATAAATTGTAAATTTTAATTGAGTATGAGACTCATCAGGGCTTCTAAAAGGACACCTAAATCGAAATAACCATCTAAACTGTGGAAGTTTGTGCAATGTAACAATTTCTTGTTACCAGGAGGGATTCTTCTACCTATTCTAATCGAGAAGACTCAGAATCGATATACTACTTTCGTTTAGTCCCTTTTCCGAAGAGCAGGGGGTTTCTACTAATAGCAATCTATCTGAGGAATAACCAGTTGTTGTAGGATATTATAGGATCGGAAGAATCGTCTGTGGATGTGTGTTGTGTGATGTGATGTGTACAGGTGTTGAAATAATTAGGTTAAAACCGATTTAATATTGATAGTGAAGATTTGTGTGAACTTGAACTGAATTCTGATTATAATTCTTTAAATGTTTATCTGAAGATTAATTTGGATTATCTTGCAATAATTCTCAAGCAATGCTTAGTATCTTTATAGACCGTAGTCTGAAACGATGACTCGTAAATTTTCTAAGTCGAAAATTCACGAAAATTAAATTTTTCTAAGTCCAAAATTGACTCTAAATTCGTAGATTCGTGGACTGCTCCCACGAATTACGTACCAATGTGTCCGGGAGGACTGACCGAAGTTAAACTCGCAAAATCGGCACGACTGATAGCGACATCAAGCCGGACCGAAGTGACGCTCTGTGCTCCTTGATTTTCCTCGTTACCTCGGTTTGGGAACTATATTTCGTATGGCGTAGGCACATTTCTTCAAATTTTAGGAGTGGGGACTGACCCACGAACTCCTCAACTTCCCTACCGATCGCGCATTTATACTATTTACGAGATTCAGTTCATTTTCATACGTGTTAATCCCCGTTTATTGTGTAAGTATGGTTTGTAGAGGATGTACATGGGGCATTCCACGTCAAACCGACCCCCCATGAGCGTGACCCTCTGGGATTTCGATGCCCAATGGATTTTTTGGTTCTTTTTGGTCAAAAATGATGCCTCTAATTTTTTTAAATTTTTCTGACATTTTTGAAGGTCGTATAGTGACCTCAAATATCATCATCAAGATGGACATTTTTAAAATCGCTGATTTTTTTTTGTAAAATCAGGGACTCGAAAACACATCGTTTGGTCATAGTCCGATCATGGGATGAAAATGCTAAAAATTTTTTTTTCAATTTTTGATTTTGGACAAAAATATCAAAAAAATTCTAACCATGGTTTTTTGTAGTAAAAAATAAAACAAAAAGAAACTTTGTCTTAGTAAAATTGGATTTTCTTGTTGGTTCAAGAGTAAAACGTCAAAAACGATGCTTGATTCGAAA
>JAFFZH010010632.1:0-33374 GCA_018420115.1 Euura saliciscinereae | reverse complement strand
GGGGGGAAGCTATGAGAGGGGAACGAAGTTCTCTTATAACGAGGGCTCTTATAACGAGAGCCCACTGTATTTGGCTTGCGACCATGTCTGTCTCGTGCTCGCTTCTTAGGTCGTCAATGTGACTCCTTGTAGCCAAGAGCGTGATGTTTACGTTGAATTTACGATCTACACTTTGGTTGTTCTCGTTGTGAGGACAACACCCCACAGTTTGTGTACATTTTGTTCGAGCGAGTCGATGAAAAACCGTTTCGTTACCGTCTTACCATCATAATTCATAACGTGGATTGTGAATTGATTCGTAGACGAGTACAGAGAGTTGGTCGGAGAGGACATACCGTACGCATCTCTGGGTTACAAGACTTTGTTGGAATTTATAACCTGTATCAGCTTCGTAAAAGTCAGACAGAACTATTTCGGAGATTCTGTGCTTCACGTGTCAGATCCGAAAACTGCACACATCGAGAGTCTCGTTAGGAAACAGAAGAACCCTTCGAATCGTGTCTCGAGCTCAAAGGTAAATTCTTCGATTAAAAAAAAAGTAATCGATGCTTCGATTGATCTATTATTTCTGGCCATTCCTGGTACAGTTCGTTTCGATTCGTCTGACGGGATTTTTCGTGTCTTGTTCTTTCCTGGCGAATAGCACAACCGAAAGAACAGATTCGCGAAGGGGTATCAAGGCGGCAAGTTCGGAACGGAAAATCGCAACGGTCCGTGTCGCGGTTTTAATAACGAAGGTGCGAGTTATCAGAGACCCGAAAACTTCGCGAGGAACACGAGGATGGAGTATACTCAATCGAAATGGTACTCGGACAGAGCGAAAGACTCGTGGAGGCAGAGGAAAAATGAGAGCAGAGCTGTGAGCAGGTACAATAATTTCAATGCTAGAAGAACAACGCTCCCGAATTCCGGTAACGATTCTTCTCCACAAAATGGTACGTTGGCAAATTTTATTATTAATTACGATTTGAATTGATATTCGAATGAGATAAACACTTTCGGTATCAACGGTTTTCGGTAATATAATAGCGGATTATTCTTGTGATCCTGATCCCTTGTTTGTGTACGATGCGATGCTTTGTTCAGATTGTATTCATTGTGGATTAGATTTTGAAAATGTATCGTGAATCAATTCGTTCGGAAATCAACCAAAAGTGACTTTTGTCGACAATATTGAATACTCTGAGATGAGATGAAAATCGGAAAAAAATTAACCATAATCGAGATGATGAGAGTATCAATTTTTAATAATAATAATGCCCAGAAGTTAGAAAAAAATTGTTTAAACAAAACATTGTTTAATAAATTTTCAGGGAACGTTTATTTTCTTCATGTGAAATGAATTTGGTGTTTTTTTCTGTATACACATAAATTTTTCAACGATTTTTTCAACAATTTTCCAATTGTTTTTTTTTTGGAACTCCCGTTTTCGAAAATTTATAAATAAAAGGCTGTATCTACGAAACTATTTGTTCCACGCTCCGAAAACTTGGGAATTGTAATCTACATCGTTTTCACGAAAACATATCCGAAATTCACAATTTTTTTTCATTTTTCTAAATTTGGAAATTCGCGAGAACAGGAATTTAAAAAAAAAATGAAATTCTTAAAGAACCGTGCGTATATACAAAGAAGAAAATGAACGTTTCTCGATTATTATTAAAAAAATAATACTCTCATCGTCTTGATTGTGGTTGATTTTTTCCGATTTTTATCGTATCTCAAAGTATTGAACATTGTCGGCGAAAGTCACTCGCACGACGTGTTTTATTCAATTTTCGAAAATGATGTGACTTATTTTCATTCCTGAAGCAATTTTTCAATTTATTTTATGTGTTGCAATTTCGATCTCATAAATAAATTGAAGGTTCACTCACAATCAGATCTAACATCTGAAATGTGACCAATTTTCATAACACACTCTACATAGTATGTACAATGTATGAAAAAATTACGCAACGTTGAACGGACAATATTCAAAACAAGTTGATCTAGGCTTCCCATGTGTGAACCTTTGAACTTTCAGTTTTTTTTTTTTTTTTTTTTTTTTTTTGTAAAAAGATATTATTATCATGTAATTTGAATTTTATTGATCGCCAAATTCACGGTCAGAGACATTTTCATAAAAATCAGAATATTTTCAGATTTTTTTCTACCGTATTCGACTTTGCAAATTCGGCTTTAGATTCGTGTTCAGTTACCCAAAAGAATTTCGAGTACCAATTTTCACTCGAATCCGTTCATCCGTTCTCAAAATATCATATTTTTTTTATCAATTTTGTGGAATCTTGTTATTCAAACAATTCGGAAAGTATTGAACAGATCGAAGCTAAAATCTGATCAGTTCTGAGTTAGGAAAAGCCGCGTCGATTGAGCCCAATTTGATAGAAATCTGGTCACTCGTTCACGAGAAATTGTCGGACCAAAAATTAGTCAGATGCAGTCTGGAGTTAGATAAAATCGAAGAATGAGCTTTCAGACGGTTGGATTGGTTCGGAAGTGACTGGAAGTTTTTTTTTCGATTTTAGCCAGCTTCAGACTGCATCGTCGTTAGGAATTCACCCTGCGTAAGCTGCACTCCCTCAGAAAATGGTCAGTGATTCAGACCTCAAAACGCGATGATCTAGTCGAAACTCAACTTTTCATTTTCGGGTTGATCCCCAATAATTTCCTATTTTCTCTGAAATTAAAAAATTGTATGATTTGTTCAAAATTTCTGTAATTTTTATCACTTCAATTGATTTTCAATTATGTATCCAAATATTTTATCTCTTCAAATCTTGAAAAGAAAAAGGGAAGTTCAAAAAATATCTTTAAGATTACATTTATTTTATAAGTCTAAAAAAAATCATAAGTGAATCGTTTTCGAAATAACGAATTCCCTTCATTCTGAATGAGAAAATGATGAAATATAATCATTGAGAAAGGAATAAGAAGGCACTGATATATTGTGTTTAGACAATTCTTGGAGCGGCATAAGTAGCATTGCAGAAAATGTATACAATTTTCGGAAAAAAGAGGAGATTGCTGAGAGCAGGTACGCCCAAGAATCGCGAAGCTGGCGAGTTCAACTGCAAGTCGCGGACTTTAAACAAAATTCAACGGTGGGTATGTCCCAGCATGCGGAATTCAGCTATCAACAGTGTCAGTCCAATTCGTTCCCCCCTCGTCAATTCGGTGGTAAGGTGTAGTTGTAAATTTCGATTTTCTGCCGCATTCCGTACCCCGATTTTCGTTTTGCAAAATTTCTCTCGCAATTATTTCCAGTCTGAACTTTTTATCCTGTGGCGAGAGGATAAAAAAAGCGTTGAAATAACGTGTCAATAGCTGGTGAAATATTCAGAAATAACCGAGGAAATAACTGAAAGTATAAGAAAAAATTGAAATAGTGAGAAATAACTGAGAATGTAACATGGTGGCCACTTTTTTGCAGAAAAAAAATTCCCTGACATTTCCCTGACTTTCCCTGACCTAAATATAATTTTTCCCTGACTGAAATTTGGACGAATTAGTGGTTATTCAAGTATGTAATAATAATGCTCTAAATCAATGGTGCAAGAAAATGATTTTTGAGACTACTTTTGATTGCATAAATGTCGCTGAGGATCTTTTATTCTGTCTTGTTTCGTATGACCATGAAATTCCTTTGCTTTTCCCTGACTGTTCTTCGGATTCCCTGACATTTCCCTGATCTCCCTGACCATTTTTCGAATTCCCTGACTTTTCCCTGTTTTCCCTGACGAGTGGCCACCATGTGTAAATCAAATTATAAGAAATAACTGAGAAAATGAATTGAATAATGAGAAATAATTGAAATGGTAAATGGAATAATGGGGAAAAAATTTATTGGAAATAAAAAGATAAATTTGAAATAAACAAATATATATACATTGAGATAAATGAAATAATTTGAATGATATCACTAAAAAAAAAATGTATCAGGTAAATCTTGAGTTATTTTCCCTTCGTTCTGTAGTGAATGCGGAATGGGACAGAAGATCTTACAGTCTCTAGTTTGATTGTATGTTTATTAGATTTTCAAAAGTTGTTGTTTCCCGGGGTTTAGGTGGTCCTACTAACAATTATAACAATGGGTGGCGGGATTGGTGTCCGAATGATTACCCGGGTCCGGCACCCCGCGACAATCAGAGTGGGAAATGGTGGCCAGGACTACAAGGCTCCGCCAACAGCCTACTCCCGTGGATGGGAGGTCGGCAAGTCCCTCAAATGCATCCTCCTCAAATGCATCCTCCTCAAATGCATCCTCCTCAAATGCATCCTCCTCAAATGCATCCTCCTCAAATGCATCCTCCTCAAAGGCATCCTCCTCAAATGCATCCTCCTCAAATGCATCCTCCTCAAAGGCATCCTCCTCCACCTTGTCGGTGGAATTATGGATATATTTATGACTATCCGATGTACTAAAACGTTGCACGATTTTTCTATACTCGTTTCAAGAAGTTATCTTTGAGATTTTTCTCCCTAACTTACGTACTTTATTTTTTAAGTCTCATCAATCACGATTCGGAGTTACTGCTTTTTTTTAACGGTATTTCGATCTCAAGTTTTGACACCTGATAGGAATTATTAGACAGTCAAACAGCGTTCGATGAAGTGATTGCTTTATTTTCTTATTTTGATATTATTTTATCATGAAATGTGATTTCACTTACGCGATGCTCGATGCACTACTGACTAGTCGATACTCATGTAGTTGTAAGTCCTGATTGGTGCAGAGGATGTTGCACTCGTTGTCTTCCTCAATATTAAAACTAGAAACATAACAGAGCGATGTACATGTAATTTGGATCGAAAAACATTTCAATACGTTTTGGATTCAAGCATAAACGAAGCAACGGTATGAAAAGGACGGAATTGTGTTGATAACTACGTCAATTTCACGTTATCACTTCTCCGGTTTTGTTTCAATCAAAAAATATCTTGTTATATATGTTTTTTGTTCATAATTTCATGTAGAATTGTTTGTATTGTTCAAGTCTACGTCAACATCGGGTACAACATCGTGTTTTGGGTTGTTTATCTGTACTTACATTACACGTTACGTACGTATACTTACGTAGCCTTACGTTACCTTTGTACCTATTGCAGAGTTTTATATGTTTGATATCTTATTTTGAGAAGACAGTTCGCTAAGAACTTAGTCTGTACTGAATATGAATGTATAGTTGGGAGTTATAGCGTCGGGTTGATTAACAATAAATAAGAATTTTTAAGTTGTCAGAAGAAAATAGTTGTTCAGTCATTCTCATTAATTCAGACGAAACTGTTATCATTATATTATCATATTCACTCATCATCACACAACCGCTGCACTCGAAGTCAACATTTTTGTTTCCTCACGAGGTGAGTCTCCAATTTCATCCGTGCGGAAGTAAGGTGTTTGAAATTCTTATCAATCATTGATTCAACAATTTTCATTCAAAGCAAAGATACTTTGGTTCCATTTTTTATGTTATTATCCTATAACTTTCATCCCAGTGAGTTTGATTACGTTAGAATAATCGATACAATAATCCAGAGTTACTTTGACTTTGAGCTGTTATTACTTCAAATTCTGACACCTTACAATTTTATGAATTTTGGACATAATCGTCGCATTATTTCATGAATATAATTTTACAGCAAGTCGCTCTTGAGCCCATAGTCAATCAAAATCAATTGATCGGTGATGACTTCTTTCTTCAATTGGCGGTGAAAAGTTTCCGTGCAGAATCTCGCCGACCCCAAGGTAATTGAAAATATAAAATGATAACAATCGAATGAAAATGTTATAAAAATCTTTCTTTGCTACCGTTTTCATAGATGGTTATGGAATTGGATGCGGTCTTTGCATTTCTGGCCAAACGATCGATGAGTGTCGACAGCGACTTGAAAAAACGCAGTTTTTATCCAGCAGAGTAACAATCCTATTGGGCGCTGTGGACATATTCCGAGTACAAAGATTTTCATATTAATTTATTATTTATTGAATATAAAGATTCGTGAATTGAATCATTTAATCTCTGTGGTAATAAAAATTGGACGATAACTGAACTACATATACTATTAAAAATAACTTTATCTGAAGGTTTGTTTCGTTTTCAATTCGGATTATTGAATATTCCGCAGGGTCACAGTCTGGACAGAATGATAACAGACATGAAGAAGCTCTTGGACGTGTGCAGGAACCGATTCAACCTATCCGACGAGGATATCACCCTGTGCACAATACCGCCATTGGCAAATTACTCGGTGCGATGTAAACTGAGCAAATTATCTGTGCTTTACTCATTCAATAATTGGATCAAGCTCCACGGTAACTACCAGCTGGACGATAGCTACGTTCACCACTACAACGTCGTTGATATATTCTCAAGATTCACCGACGCGACCTATCGCACCTTGTACGACTACTTCGAGGCGTTAGTATATCACTCCTCGTACTCCCGGTCATTACGTACCGAAATAAGGTCAAAATTCATAAATTTTTTTCTCTGGTCGGAATTTTTACCATCACAAACGGTTGTCACAACTGTTGAATACAACAATTGATGTACAATTCGTATTTTTTTAAAGTCTGATGAGGATGAAATTTTAACAGGATCATCTTCAATGTTTAAACCAGTCCTCGACGAGCCAGTTTTTTAATCTTTCGTGTTGGTCTACCAAGAAGGTCAAGAAATGTACTAAATTTTGGTTTTCCGACTTCAAATATTGATAATTTTTTTTTTCAAAAAACGGCTCGTCAAGTTTCACCCCACAATTAATCAGACTAACAGCGTACAAGTGACAGTGTCCACAGACTTTTGAAACGGCGTTTCAGCAACCACGCTGCCCTTCTTCCATCTTTCAATAATTTTACTTTCATAAAGTACGAATTGTATGTTAGGTATTGTTCTAAACAATGGTGAATACCATTTGTGAAAAAAAAAGTCTTTGATTTTGACCCCATTCGAGTGCACCTACAGTGACGTGCCCGCTTAACTCAAGATTTGATTTCTCTAAGATTTTTCTTTTCATTATTGTGTCTCCAGAGATGCGTGTATGGTGTCCGGATGTCCGCATCCCCACGTTTTATGGAACAACAGAGGCCGGAAGACTGCACTTTCGATGCTCATGCAGTCGCAGTGATGCGAGAAGCTACTCATGACTTCTTCCGCATGCTCGAATTCCTTTGTTGTGATATTTTGTAAATTAGGTTTTAGTCATTTTAAGGCTTTGGTATAATTATTGTCGGGCAGCGTGAATTATAGATAGTATTATTCTTCTAGTCTTGTTAAACTCTTCGTGGTTTTTTGTAAATAATTTTCTACTTGTCCTGCAACGAAATTCAATAATATTGTAGGATACCTGGTCGACATTAGAGCCACGCTTTCTCTCTCGACGTTCATAAAATTTCACCGCGATTCGAATATTCTTTGACACGACTTTCCAGAAACGAGAAAATTATTCGTGAATTGCTTCGTAACGCCAGGAGCTGAAGGGTTGGAGGTCGACACGGTTTTCACCAGCTTTTTCCTCGGTCGGATTGTCTCTGGATAATTTATTAGGCTCGAAAAAATATGAAACACTTTGATCCAGTATTTATCGCTGTATTATCAACGGGAGAAAATATTCCTTCACGCGATGCTCCGATACATTTATCCGCGAAAAATCGTTCTCAGTCTTGAGATATTGGGTTTTGTGGCATGTTGCATAACAGTTTACAATCAGATGAAAATTTATTCCCACATAATTCGTAATTTTTATAAAAATAATTGGATGAACCCCGAAGATCAGGAATTTCAATGTCGATGAAATACTAAATTGGAAAAATAACTTCTACAACTTTGGACGTGATATGAAGGTGTTATTGCGGTCTAAAGCGGTACTTTATATTTTTTCTGAATTTTTATCTCAAACACAGATTACGAATGCCAGCAATCTAATTAACTTTCAATCATTTTTCAATTAGATTCATCAGTTCTACTCATCTGAAGACATTAATTTCCACATTTCAAGGGTCTGAGTGCCTTTTATAATACAAATTACGAATTATACGTGGGAACGAATCCCTCAACTAATTGACAAAGTCTCATAAAACAGAAGCAGAGTCTGATCTCACAGTCTGGAAAAGGTTTTTTGCAATTAAATATATCAGCGAGCTCGAGTGAGGGAATATTTCCTTTCAACCATCTCCAAGAAAACTGGAAAAATGATGATCCGTAGTTTTTCGGGGCTATTGAATTACGACGAGATGGTCACACACGATCGATATAAGAAAATTTTGTCGACTTCTAATCCCTCACCACTTCGCGTGACGGAGTAATTGAAATATTCATGAACCAATTAAGTTTGTAAAGTTCTGTAACACGTTGCGTTGATCGTGGTCAAATTTTGGACACTGAGGGTGACAAAGTGGCTCATTATTGATACGAGCAATTTAGTTTACGTAGCATAGAGTACTTTTAGGCGTTTAGTTTATGTGTGCAATTATTTATTCGGTATATAGTGATTTCGTAACGGTATATGAATATATGTTTGATACGCGCGCGCGAAATTTAAACCTGTTCAAATGTGATATTAATTTTTCAATGCTGATTGTATTAAGTCGTGACGAATTATGATGCGACATGTAGTTGCCTTGTGTTTAGGTAAATTATGCAACGTTGCTTAATTTAAGGATCCTTAAATTTTTCTTATGAAACTAGGCGCAGAGGTGTGTGATGTTAATTATAAACACATGTAAATTTGCTCGTTGATTTTTTCATTAAAGCTGTTGGTGCGATTCATTAACACTGAATACTGATTATTATCCAATGAAAACGAACAATCGACTTCCGATTCACTTGCAAGAGATTAGAATTTATAATCATTCATTTAAATCAGATTTAATCTTATGAATATAAAATCAAACTCTTCGGATCTTCACTCCCATGGCGGTTTTAATAATTATACACAATTCTTCAAAATTGTTTCTAAAATCATTATTAATCTTGTCAACAAATGAAATAAAATACAGAATCGGTACACCTAAAGAAATTCAAGTATGAAGGAAGTCTTCAATGCGTACACCGTAACTAAGTTTCACAATTATCTCCAACCGTTGATGATAGTTAATTTCTTTTAACAATCTAAGCCTTTATACTAGATAATACTTTCAGTTTTCCATATAAATACGTAATTCTAAATAGACTTTCGCAAACTGCTCAATCAGCAGTCCGCCTTCTGGTGGCAAGTCAATAGAGGCGGGACTTGGCATTCGCATTCTATGCATTTCTGATCTGGTCTGGTTGCCAAACGGTCACCGGGCCTGAAGAACAAATCTCCGAACTTGCAGGTCTCATCTGTAAAACGATAATCGGCTTTAATTCATTTGCTCAAACCAACCCTTTCGGCTCATTTGAATTTCTCAATGCTACTGCGTACCTGGATTCGGTGCGATCTTAACGACAACGTCCGTCACCACAGTGTCGTTTGCGTTGGCTGAATAAACGATAATAATCCATCAGTAAAAGTTCACATTCAAAAATGATTTTAAAAAAGGAGGTGAGTTTGTTCTTACGGCAAAGAAAATCGATGGGACAACAGCGGCTCGTGTTGTAGTAGACAGGGGTGCAGCCTTCGCGAATTTGTCTGGTGTTTGCTAAGATTGAACTGCAACGTATATCACGGCACCACGGTTCTCCGGATTCCCCAGCTGTGATTGATTACGGTAAAAATTAGTATCGTTACGTCATCGGGTCGATAAAGTTTACGCTGAATCTGTCGAGGATATGATATTGATATTCCCAGGTAGCACACGGTGACTATCATTGGACGTATTTTGAATCGTCATATGGTTGACAGGCATCCACAAATAAAAAAAAGTCTTGGATCAACTACAAGTCCAATATTAGTTGACTTTTCGTTATTGTCTATCTAGTGGCTTGACATGAGACAGTCAAGACATTTTTTAATCTACATTAAGGGGCTTTCGTGAAATTTTGAAAATCGCTATCAGAGATTATATAAAAAAATCCTTTTCAGCAGTTTTTCAATAATGGTAGTATGGGCTGTGTAAAAAAATTTCAGCTTCCTGCGATGACAGTGATGAAAAAGATTTTTCCCACCGCTGCCAAAAATTCCTTGCTCATACACACTTTCATCGCAGGAGGCTGAAATTTTTTTTCACAGCTCATACTACCATTCTTGAAGAACTGCTGGAAGGATTTCTTTATACACCTCTTTTTAATGTTGTAAGAATGGAAAAACCTATTTTTGGCAAAAATTTCACCGAAGTCTCCCCTGAAGTCCATGAAGGGACAAAATTGTTCTACCTGGGATTGGCTACGAAAATATTGAGACAAGGCGGTTTGGATGAACGAACCTGTGTATCCGGGCTGGCAGATGCAAACTTTGCACGGTAAATCTTCTGGATAAAATTCCTGTCCCTCGATGTAAGTGCTGTTGTCAGCTGTCACGCAAGTTGCCAATTTCTTTCCCTGTACTTTAGGTTTCTCGGAAATATTGGTACCGCTGCTTTTTGCATCTCCTACTTCCTCTTTAGCGTCGCTCTCGTCACTACTGTCGTTTTCATCATCTCCATCCACTAGAAAGTGTAATAATTCAATCATCAAAACATCAGGAATGTTCTTGATAAAATTTGTATTAACTTAAAAATATAAACATTTTTTGTTTTTCAAATAACTTTCTAATTATATTGTACTGAAGGGCGTTTCAAGGGGGGGTTCCACCGATCATCGTGACTGCAGGAAACAGTGATCAAAAATAGTTCTTGATTTTTTTCTGAATGCGTTTTTGTACACAAAGCGTCCACACCGAATTTCGTTAGCAAATATTGAAAATTGTTGGAACTATTAATTTTTATACCTTCAGATGTGAGGTAGAATAAATCTCACAATTTCGAATTTTTCATTTATCAAATTTGTCAAGTTCACTAAGCTTGAAATGCAATTACCAATTGTGCTACACAAATAACTAGTTTTGTCTTCAATATCAGAATTATAAAGTTGAATATCTTATACAATTTTTAAATATTTTTGGCTGAAATTCGGTGTGCACGCTCATTTTCTGTCCTGAACAATCAATCGTGGCAGATTTTTGATATCCCACTTCGGGCAGCGTACGGAAATTCGTCAAGGTTCAAATCTAGTTTCCCGCCTTGGGCTGTATATGTTTTTCGGAACACAAAAAGTTTAGAGATGAACTTTTCGGACTGAATTTGTACAAATCCTGAATTAATGATGATAAAAAAAGTATAAAAAATGCCAACGGCACGCGGTGTTCCCAAGCGGTCACCCATCCAAGTACTGACCGCGCCCAATGTTGCTTAACTTCGGTGATCGGACGAGAACCGGTGATTTCAACATGGTGTGGTCGTTGCCGAATATATTACACACGTTTATCAATATAATTAGCAATGGACGATGATGTTTGAGTAAATCAATGTACAGGTATAATACCTCATGATCGATAGATGAAGAGAGAAAAAGAAGTTTGTAAGGAAATGATCTGAAAATTTTCGAGATTGACGAGTCGAAGATCATAATATTTCAATGATCATGGAAAAATCGAGTAATTTAATCCGACTTACTGCAAACTGTTTCCGACGCGCAACATTCGTCGTGGCTCTTTTTCGGCACGCATTTACGTAGCTCGCCATTCTCGTCGTAGGACGATTGTTCCTCGAATGGACAATCAACGATGGCACACCTGAACACTGCCATTCTAGAAGCGAAGTGTTTTCAGAATACATGAATAAATAAATAAACAGATTCAGCTTTTGTATAGTTGTTTTTCGAATTTCAAATATTTGACTTACTTCGTGACATTGTACTCTGCGTATGGCCCTTCCAACTCACATCTACAGTCAATGTCGCAGGGATTACCGGTCTCATTCAGCATGGTACCAGGAGCCAGGGATTTCCCGTGGAAATAGCACATTTCCGTATCAGAATTCTCGAAGCCTTCTGCTCGTCAGAATTGGAATTGGAAGTGGAAGTGAATTGTGATTGATACTATTATTAATTTCACGGTCGCACGATCAATCACTTCCGTAATAAATAATATATTCATTGCTTACCGCACGTGAAACGCATGGGGCAACGATCTTGCTGGTTCTTGAAGATCGGTTTGCAGTCCAGTTCGTCGTAAAACCTTCTCGGAACTCCTGGACACTCTGCATCGGTCGTGGTCACGTTTGAAGAATTCGTTTCAGTCTCACCTTCAATCAGATATTCTAAATGTGACTTTATAGCCTCGCGCTATAATAAATCCTTTAAAAATGTAATGGCTTTCGTCGTTTTAGTTGAGCAAACATTAGTTTTAGGTTGAGGACACACGATGAAGTGTACGAATTCCACTCCGCGGGTAGATATTCTAGAATATAGAATGCTAATTTTTTTTCTTTTGCGGATTATGAATAATGACGTAAGAGAGAGGTCGTCATTGACATTGTTAGTGCCGCATGTGTGTGCTAGAATCGAGAAAGCTGATTGACTTCGTGCTCATGCGGGTCACCCGCGGAGTCTAATCAACGGTTCCGAATTGTTTGTTTCTGTTCACGCGTGACACGTATATATGTTTGATTAAATTTAGCTTAGTGTTTATTCTCGCAAAGTGAAACGATAAAACACGCGAGAAATTGCGGGCTGCTGTAATTGCACCAATTCAAATCTATCAGGTCGAGAAATATTCAAGATTACACAAAATTCAGTTCTATTTAGCGACGAATTTGAGTGGCTCGTCTTCCTTCACAGTGAAATTTCGTGTTGCGGAAAATCCAATCAAATTTTGTGACAAATTTGATTTCACATCTTTTATTCAATATATAAGACAGAAATTTTTTCTTTCGAGTCAAGAAAACTTGACTTGTGAATTTTTGGGAACATGGCAGGTTTTTTTTAACTGCGCTCCCCGAATTTATTTATTATGGCTCAAACTCGATATTCTACACTCATTGTCAATATAATATGCGCAGTGAAATTGGATTGATTGACGATCTATCGAACAGTAAACAGTTGACTTGATTACCATTATAAGACATTCTCAGAACTCAATCGTGTCTTTTCAACGATCGTTTCAACGTGCAGTAAGCGCTTATCGATCGTTCATGCATTACAATTTTATTGTGTAAAAATTTATGTCCAATCTCAATTAGCGGGACAAAGTGAGCACCTTGTGCCTCGGCTAAGAATGGAGTCATTTTTCTTCTCTGTTTTGCTCCAAAAATGAAGAAAAAGTCGAGTTAATACTCGGAGAAGAAATATTTTTGAGGTAACTAGAATAGTTTCTTAATTTTCACTTGAGGTGTCGACTTTTCTCTCTTCTTTTGTACTAGTTTTGTAGTTTTTCTTACTCATTGTCTTCTACTCTAATCTTCAGTCTTTTTTGTACTAATTACCGTCTTACGCGTGTTCAACGAAATTTTGTGTTACTATCTAAATATTGCGATTACGATCTTTCGATAACACAAAAATCTATCAGCGTTCGCTGCAAGACTTGCAAAACTGGATTCAACGCTGCCAAAAAAAGATTTTCTTATCCAGAGAAGAAAAAGCACAATTCTGTACCCCTTCAGAAACAGAAACAATGTACAGTCTGAACTTGTAATACAAAAAAACGGCAACTTTTCAAAACTTGACAAGAAAAAAATTGCATGGAAAAATTTCTTATGAATAAAAAAATTTGAATGCATAATACCTGCTTCAGCTGGATAAGCCGTGATTCCACCGATACAGATGGTTAACATCAGTGCTGCGAGGCTGCCGGATAATGTCTTGCGTAAATTTTTCATCTTGGAAAATATTGATATGCACTGCAGGTGCAGCTTGTCTTGAGCTTGTAGTCGGACAGGTAGTCGTCAAAGGTAGCAGCTCTGTGGACACAACTGAGAGCTCCCCGGCTCCGCGGCAGTATTTAATCACTGCCGCCCGTCAGTCCGTCCTTGTGTAAGTGCGACGAGCTCAGGACCAACCTTGCGAAATCCCCCGTACCGGTGATTCGGAATTGGCTATTAGGCCCGTTTCAGGTGCAGGTCAACGTTAATGAAATATAAAACAGTCACAGCCTTGGATCTGGCGTATTGTTTCAGATATGACCCTGATGACTGATGACTGATGACAGACCCGAACGGATTCTCCCAAAACAGAATCCTTCCTCATACGACAAAATACGTTCATATCAAAAGATCCATAATTTAGTCCAGAATTTAACAATTTGATTATATCGAACATGTGAATCTGGCAGTTTCACAATTAGAGGTGAAGAGTGTGCAGGGTGTATTTTTTGAAAGCCTTCGAGGTAAATGAGACCCTGCTGCATACGAAATTTTATGTTCATGGCAAATATGGTTGAAAGTGTATTTTTTTATGAAGACGAAATTCGTTGAATTTTCATAAAACTTCGAGGTTGTTTCACAAGAGCGATGAAGCGAAGGATAGTAATGTTTGAAGAAATACAGATATAATGTGAAAGTGTGCACACATTAAAATATCAATGTTAATTTGCACTGTGCGAATATATCGTACTTGTTACGTACCAAACATCCTTTAATCGACCCAGACAGCACAGAACGCAAAAGTTGTCCAAAATTCGTCGTATGGACGAAAAATGTTCCACTTTTTCATGTCTAAATGTCGTCAGGCGTCTTTCGGACCCTAAATCCGAAGGACGACGAATTTTAGGCAACTTTTATTCCTACTTTGTCTGGGCGATGTTCCAATTCCTTCAGTGCATGTGTCTCCTCATAACGAGGTGTAATTTCGTTTCACGTAACACGTGATTATCTCGTAATTATCGCGTGAATATTATGTTCTGATGCTTTATTGATCGTCAACGTCGTTTTGTTGTGAATCATAACCAGTCTTCTCATCATTCGAGTTACATGCGTTTCGTCTCGCATCATGCCGACGCATTGCATTGCAAACTAGTTTGCCAACTATCATATCCTCGTGATGATACGGTTCTGTAACTTTATAGGCATTATAATGCACTTGACGCAGGTGTGGCGCATGTGTCAGCCTCGTGTATTTCATTCAGATGTGATCTTTGGTCAACAACAGCTCAATTTACCCATATAACTTACTTCCGGAACGTGGTTTGATCTCGGGACAGGTTTTTGAAAATCAAACACATCAACAGATTTTCTCAACATTTTAATTGGGTAAAACATGGCTTTTGGCAAACAAATGAAATATTTTGGTGGGATTTTGTCGCGCTTTTTCTTAGAATGACACAATTCTTTGATCAGATACGTTTATTTTCCTGGAGGAGGAAGTCGTTGTACAATTCTTGATACCCCCGGACTCGCGTATCGAGATCAAGTTCTGCTGGAAATTTGTAGGGCTTCTCAGCAGCCCATTGTCCTGATCCTAGCAGCGTTCTCAATTTGTTTGGAGTCAATCTTGAAAAGAAACCAATCAAATATTCACTTATCTCTGGAGGGATCGAGTTGCTGTCAATTATCACACCGTCGTCTTCTGCACCTCGGTAATGCAGGGCCTTCGGTGCCCTCGAGGTCACGGGGGTTGTTAATATCCCCATTGTACACGCGAGGACGATCTAGGAGATAAAATTTACACAACATGTTGATTATAAGTCGGTACGAGTTGCGTGGGTGTGATTTATGTCGCCCTTAAACATCATCTGCGGTTACACATGAATATTTAAATGTCACTAGTCTCGTCACATGGACGTTTTTTCCATTATTAAATTCGGTGCACTGATTTATTGCTCGGATTGCGCCAAGTTCTTCTCTTCTTCAAGACTATGTAGCAGTATGTGAGGTCAATTAATTTTATTCGTGTGTCGAAGTTCACATTCGGCTGACGGGTTCAGAGACGTTTCAAAGAACACGTGTCATAGATCATTATCGACAATTGAATTAGTTCAACATATGGACTTACGTACGAAAACAATTGAGGAAGACATGACAGGAAGAACAGGTGATACGAAGATGTTTGAAGACGTGATAGGTACCAGCGTTATTACAACAACAGCTATACAGAACTCAAACCAGCCGCTAAGATCACCAGAAGAAAGTAAGATTCTGGGAGAAAGCTGAAGGCAACGCGTGGTCCTTGAACACTAAGAACTCTCTGCAATATCTCAACCTTCTTAACGCAGTCTGCGACTGATGCAAACGATTAGTTATGCGAGATGGACCCAAGGAGTGGTGGAAAAATCACGCGCGAGAATCTTATTCTTTGGTTTTGGGATATCCTGACCAAATTCTGACCACTAGACTTTTACCACTCTGTAGCTTCAGTCTAGGGAGGCTTTCCACTGGGAGATTCATCATTTAGGGGAGTGGACCAATCGACAAAAAAGACGAAGAAGCTTCGAAAAGTCATGGGGTTATCGACGATTGTATGACCCATCGTTGATCCAACGGTGAACATGATTTACACCAAGTAATGGAGAGTTCGGAACGGAAGACACAAAAGTATTCAGCATTCATAATATCCTTTTTTCTTCCATACTTTAACGATGAATGTCAAAAACAAGAAATATTTGACACCAAGCTTGTGTTCACTTTGTTTTATATGAACAATGAAGACATTGGTGACAAGTTATAATATACTTCCTTTCGGAATATAGATTTTACGGTTCAGTTTTGGCTCCAAATTCTAATCTGTGGAAAAAAATGTCGATCATACAGGTGGGATGATGTGGGTAGAATCGAGTATCCAAACTTTCCTTCGGACTTATCTTTTTGATTTGAAAGTTGTTCAATTTTCATATTAGATTCGATAAACCAAGAAATCTTTCCCACTTGCTTTCGCTGTTGAATGTCGATGAAAGCTACGGCCTTGAAAGGTAAGAAGTTCGGAAGCGCTAACGCAATCAGAGAAAGGCGCGATGATTAGCATACTCTGAGGTTCGGAATTTCAAAATGATCAAACGAGTCATTCGAAGTGATAATAATAACAAATAAATTTACTACTTTGCGAAATTGAAAATAAACAAAAAAAAATTGCAATTACACCACCGTGAAAGTCACCGCGGTCATTCGGACCCGTTTACGTAAGTGAAGCGCAATATCGTTCCACGTACACACAAACAGGAAGTCGATTCTTCGACCGATACTTCCGCCGATACGTTCGTGACACACATGTAAAAATGGAATCCCATTGAAGAGTGGACATTGAACAGAATCGCCTACGGCTCACGTAACACGCGTCATCCCTAAATATCTATCTACGCCTTTGTAAGGAAACAAATGAAATCAATTTAGACACGGTGACTAGTCCAATTTTCCGGTTCCATCGCTCTCGCTCTCTGTTCACCTACCTTGAAAGAAAAATCAACGTGACGATCGAGTGAAAATAAAAAAACGTTTATTGAAAACAACTTATTACTTACGATTAGTTACGACAAAGATAATGTACATCATGTTTCACTTTATACACTTCGAGCTAAGGTAAATAAATAATGTCCATAGATCGACACTGTTTTACCGATCGATCGCGACTCAGTCGGTAGGACGGAGCCTCAATCCAGAAACTTCGTCAGTGTATCCCCTCAAGTGCACTGTACGTCTTGTATTGGTAAAGTTCTGGTCCTCCGTAGCCGTACAGAAGTCTTCCTTTTCCGTTCTCGTCGTAATATGGATAACGGTACTTCGGCCTGTGTTTTTCGAAAGAATATACATTTCACTGGTGCATTCGTTTATGATGAGAAACACAGCCACACAAACCGTGGTGAGATAGTTAATTCTTCACGAAGAACTGAATCGAACCGATCCCAGCGATCGTCTTACCTTTCGAAGTATTGGAAATTCGGGGCTTTTGGTTGCGGTACGGTTGCAAAAATTTCACCAATTCCACAGACGAGTATCGCTGCGAGAACCATCACGGCCCACTGCGGATAAGATATCGTCAGTTGATACGTAGGTTTTTTTTCAAACGGTTCTGCTGATCGAACAACGTAATTGGAGGGTCCAGGACGTTAAACTTACGGATAAGATTTTCGCCATTTCACACCAACGTGGTCGGAAAAATAACTCGAAAACTATTCTCAAGCCTGGTGAATCAAGAACTAACGTACAGTTGTGAGAAAGGCTTTAAGAGAGGCTATAGAACCGTATAACTGCGCAAGAGTGAAAGTGCTTCGAGTGGTCGATGGCAGGTTCGGGGAGGGTCCGATGAAACGACGGTGGGGATTGGTGAGAGCAACAGGTTGTGTGCTGAATTACACGTTTCCTGCCTCAAACCAATCACAGATATTCAAGACGTGTCGCGTAACTCCAAATCGCGAGTTTTTGCTATTTTCATCAAAGTTTAATAATTTCGCTGGCGATTCGGTATTCATGCAACGCGTCAATTCGCACAGGTGCGAAAGCCGCTAATTTTAGCTATGGCATTCGAAATTTACATACAAGAACTACGAGGTTTCTCTGTAATTACCAGTTTCATACAAGTGGTATATAGCATCACGCTAGTAATAATGATCGGATTACCCAAGCTCATACGCGTAGGTCACACGTAGACTGTTCACTCAAAATTCTTGCTCCATCCGTTTTTTGAATCGTTATTCACCCACCAAACAAATAATTCACCAAATGTTCAATATTTTTCGCTTCTCTTCTTCGTTTGCGAAAATATTTCATTAGCAGCTTACGTATGAGTGTTACGTAATCATCCCTGAGGTGTTCACCCAAATGCCTCAACTATCTCAATAGATGTTTCATTGAAATTCAGTGCTTCAGGAATTCAGAATATCGACACCTACATTTATTCATACTATAGCGTATTAGTATTGTACGGTGAAGGGTTTTGTCGCAAGAGCCACGTGGTTACTTGGGATACGTGACCAGACACACGCCATGGAGAGACGACGTTGTTTGTTGCGAATTTGGCAACTCGTTTCCATTGAACATTATCAGACACGGTGATTCACGTTGTGAATGCTTTGAAAACCTTCCGGGGAAACGTGTCAGCGATTATAAACAGATTTTAGAAAAGTTCTCATTCTTTGTTGTACTCGATTTACAATCATTTGATTATACACGTACCTCAATGTGAGCAGGTTTCGAAGTGCAACGATTATGAGATATAAGAATATGGCATAAACAGCCAGTCATGATTATCCGTAGTGACATTCAATCGGATAAAGAAGTAATATTTTATTTTCGTTGACATGTCTTCATACAATAATCTCTCATTCTCTTATCAATTGGACATAAAGCGATAATAAGCAATCACTCTAAATCGACAAAATATGATGAACATGTATTGAAATTTATTTGCACAGCGCCTATGAGCGTTTTTATATCTTATCTTTACCACTAAACTTATCCTAGTATCGAGGAAATATTTTGACGGATATAATTATCATCTACGTAACGCATGAAATTTCTCCTTTCAACTATTTAAAACTTGTCTAAAACTTCATGGTACTTGTGTAAAACTAACGTGCACTGGCGAATAGGCCATACAGTCTGCATTATGACAATTGTTGATCAAATGAAAGGAACCTCTGATAGTCTGATAACATAGCTTCCACTCGTTACTAGATTGTACGATCTGCTTTCTATCTTTTCTTTTGTTTTCCTTATGAATCCGCGATAAGCACCGCATTCAAGGCCGTTGTTGCCTGTGTTCCACTGTGGCCGTCTCCCAATCAGGTAGTATCACTGCGGGCTTATTGACCGAGCTGGTCTTAGGCGTAACACCGGCTGAACCGATTCCATAACCGAGTCTATCGATCAAATCACGGCCCTGCCACCCGTTCAGGGCTTCGAATTGAACTCTCCTTATCTTTCCAACTTCTGGGTCGAAGTCCCATTCAGTTTGCTGTGTGAAAAATAAACAGGTTTTCGAACATTATCTAGCATTTGCTACTTGGACCAGTTAGCACTGATGTAGCCACAAGAAAACTGCACTCTGACGTCAAAACTAGTTTTTATAAAACCGTATAAAATTTAACAGCGCCAGTGAGAGTGGCTGTACATTATTTCATAATCTGTGGTAAGTATGACAAACTGGCTATGAAACATGTCTATTGAATATATTGATGTGGTATGCATGGACAAACAGGTGTTAAAGCGAATGTAGAAATAATGTAATTAGCAATAACATGAAAATCAATCGTTGACTGACCCAACCGACGACGTATTATCCGGATTTGGTCGATCGACGAATAGCTAATTACAAGAGCTTTATGCAGTTTTTAATCGACTTTGAATACCACTTCGTAGTCTTTAAAAGATCGGGAATACCAGTCAGGATTTAGCTTCAGCAATCAATTATAACGTTATGCGGTTTACCTCGTGGATGACTGGTCTTCCAGCCACGTTGTCCTGCACCAAATCGTGAATCAGGCCAAAGATTGAAGCTCCGCGCACCGGACATCCGGCAAGCATCATGACTGCTATCTGTAACGATGCTCATGTGTCATATGTTCAATGTTTTTACCAATCCTGGAGGTAAGACCTTCGTTTTGATGATCGGAAGGGAGAGATTTTCTGCTATTGTCACGAGGGTTCGAGGTTTTGAAAAATTGTGCAAGATCCTTACCAGGTAAAACTTGACGTCCATATCGTAGCTTCGGTGTCAGCACGTATGTAAACTAAAATAGAAAGCACGGTGATCAGTTACGAAAGCACTCCGAGTTGTCCGAGGAATATCAAACGACTAAAATACAGTCTTCGGTAATACAGTCGCCATTGACTCACGAGTGAAAGAGAAAGGATGGAAAGAACGCATGTCACTGACGGGGCTGAATCGAGCCTATGGTCGCCCTCCTCAAGAACAGAAGTGCGCCCTGTCACGAGGTGGCAATAAAAATTAACAACGTCGACGAAATACTTACGTTTGCTCGGGATTCCGTGGACCGCATATTAATCATCGAACAACATGACACAATCGAGTTCTTCGGCCAATTGGAATGAAACCAATAAAAACCGACCCCGGGTATTGTTCACAGTCGGCACTTTGTCTTCAACGAACGTCGAAGCTCCTTGGAGGACCTCAACCTCGCCTCATCAGCCATGAACCTTGCCACCGGGTTCTTACTTGTCGCGGTAAGCACGAATGCATTTGAGACTGAGGTCCACGTACGTACGTGACGTGAATTTTTCTATATTACTCATAAATGGATCGTATTTAAAAAAATATTCAACCTAAACGACCCCAAAATTAAGTGAATTTAAACGACACATTTGTGTTTCTGACTAAATTAAGGTGTACATCGCGTGGTCAGACGTTGTTGAAGGCAGTCCACACGTCGCTCATGTTTTGACAAAAGGAGTGAACACCGTTAAAAATTTGGTTCTGGGTCCTCTTCCTGCTCCGTGGCACAAAGAAGCTTCGTGGCAAATATCATTCGACCCTGACGAAGGTCTTCGCAACGCACCGGAATACCAAAGACATTTTGGATGGCGGGGAGAACGTTTGGTCCATCTTCTTGGCTCCGGTGGCTATCGGCCACGCAAATATCACTAGTCTCGGATTTGAAATCATCCCAACATTGATTTCCCGCCATGATTCGACTGTTATAACGCGGAACAAATTCGACAGCCATATTGTTTATCCTTCAAATAACATCGCAAGATCCTGATCAAGGAATGCTTTACGTTATACGGTCAAACCCAGCTAAGAGCAGCGGACGGGGTGGATTCTGCGACTACGGGAGGCCCCCCACTCTTCCATGCCTCACCGGAGGCCCGTGTCTTTCCCCTGTCTGCTCCAGCGCCGAAGATCTGGGAGTGGGGGAAGGTCACTCACTCGCACACAGGGGAATCTGCTCTTAACGGGGTTTCACTGTATATTGGAAGCGTCGCGCATCACGTGCGCGGTGTTTAGATAAAAAGCATCGCAGTGCACCGTCATGCATCGTAGCTCGCGCGCCATTCGTTGTAATTACTCGTTCAAGCCCGAACAAGTGATGTGAATCACACGAGCAGCATGTGTCAGATGTTGTGACTGGTAGCACTCTTTGCCTTTGTATATATGTATGTATGTTATGTAGTATGTAGGCGAAAGTTGTTTGTTTATTTAACGTAATAGATTCGAGTCACACAAATGTCACGGTATTTATAATCTTGAGTCTGACGAGTTTGGAACTTTCCATAAATTATGCTTCGTTGTTGAATAATTGTAAGTTTGTCTTTAAATAAAACCACCAGTAATTTGTCATTTCGTTCTTTTCCAGACCACAACACCGGTATCTCTTTACCAACAGATTATCTCACCAACTTCGACAATAACACGATAATACCACTAATGGGGAGAGCTGGTCATCAAATTCATATGGATAATTATAATAAACGTAATGTAATGACAATATTTGCCTCCAATCATGAGACCTTGGGACACCGAGTGCCTTCTATGGGTACCCGTATAATTGTAGTCTCTACGGTTATTCACAGCGGTCGTTTATAATGAGGTTTGTGAGAGACGTGTGGCTCGATCTCTACGGCCTACAAATCTGACCTCAATGTTCTAGCTTGGGAACGACGTTGTTTCTTGTTCAAATTTATCAGATATTAAAAGAAAAAAATCAAGGATTTCTCGGTGCGTATCCGTGTCCAATTGGTTTGAACTGTACCTAATAATGTCACGATGCCCAATTAGTTAGTTCCAAATATTGTCACGCGGTGAAAAATCGCCGCGTATACCGGTTCAAAATTGCTTCAACAACAAATATCAACTGAAACAATTGGAGATCAATTTGCCAGATAAAGTTATGATGCACTAATAGAGACAGGAAATGGTTTTCTGCAATTGTCGATATCGACAATTATCATTTTGTGCAGAAAACCATTTCCTGTCTCTCCTGTCTCTCCTGTCAAGAAGTTTTGCAATATAAATCTTCGGAATTCAATACAGAATTGCGCTATTAATTCCTTTTCCGCGTTCGTGACGCGTAGGCTTTGCTATCAGTGAAAGCAAGTGAAAACCGGGTACGGTGAGTAGGACCGTATTTATTAATTTTTAATTTGGCGAGAAAATCGGGCTTTTTAAAACGAATTACAGAAAAACTGCTGTAAAATTGAGCCAAATGGACTGATTTTGTCGATTTTTTTTCAAAGTGTTCAGAATTTCCTCACCTTTCAGGTTGCACGTATAGTTTTTGATTTTATCGCGATGCGAGTCCACAGTTTTGAAAAAACTGAAAAGATTCGAAAATTTTCAAGTCAAAATATCTCAAAACACCACATCTTTTTTTCGCTCGTTTTTTTAGATGTTTTTGTACATGAACAGTACTAACTTCTCCCAAAGCTTTATCTCCAGTACTTTTTTTAAACGAAAGATATAGTCGATTTTCGAAAATAACACTTTTTTTTGGCGTTTTTCGCCGTTTTCACGTGTTGTATCGAGTTTGAATATTGAATACGCTTCAAAATTCATAGCTGTGATACCTATATACGTTACATTTTAACATTTTATAAATATGAAACACGAATTTTCGATTAAGCACAACCCACTACCAGAGTCCTATAGTTGAACGAAGAACGTTTCAAAATAAACATTTCAGATACGTTAATTTTTCAATAAAAACCACAATTATTTTTCATGTTTCTTGAACTTTTTATTCATAATCATATAGGTATACACTCTCCCGAATTTGTGATGTATTTGCCCCTGACCGAATAATTAAGACCCGTACAAAAATTTGTGACTGGTTAGAAATCACATACGAACAGATAAGAATCCGGACTTTATCCGCTTTCCTGTCCGAAATTCTATCCGTCCCTATCGATTCCTATCTGACATTTCGCGCAGGATGATTCATCAAATCGTTTGATATATACTTATATACGAGTACGGCATCACGCTGGTGGAAGAATTTATTTTTCTCAGCCTCATATGTTTATATGGAGCCGTTTCATATACTAGATTTATCCAGATTACTACTCTTTGAATTTTATTCATTCGACCTACAATCGGCCTTTTTGGCAGAGTAGCTTCAGGTATCGTGAGTCGTGACGTGATCATATTTAATTTTTTTTTTTCAATTTTCTTGTGAGGCTGCTTCTATCTGGAATTAAATTTCCGAAGGCAGTCCCGCTTTGTTCCGGGATAGTAATTTTTTTATGAAGTTCCATATCTGTAACATTCGCCAAACGACTGAAACCGTGGGCATGGATCGTCAAATAAAGACAATCGACGCATGTTATAAAGTCTTGGTTGTCATTGAAATGTCTCCACGTGGATCACGATTAACAGAACGTGTCAGTCGTGAGTTGATAAAATATCAAACCGGAAGTTGTTTTCACTGTGAATCATCATTCCGGATTCCGATCCCCCCCCCTGCCGCATAGTTGATCGAAAGGACATTTTTGGTTTATTAATTCCCTCACAAAAAGTACAAATTAATCGGGGAAGAGCTGAATACAGTCGATTGACAATCCCAGGAATTGATAACTGAAAGAAACAGAGATAACCCGTGTGCAGAAGAACAAATAAAAATAGTAAGTAACTTTTAATCTTTACGGACAGAAAATCGTGAGTGGTTTTACATCCGTGTTAAAAGGCGTAAAATATATCACTATTGAGTGGGTATAAATACGGATCTCCAGACAATGCAAATAACAGAAGTATTTTATTCGAAGTATAGTGTATACTACATAATAACTTCATTATGAAAAAATCCACTTTTTTCTTGGCATTCGCCATGTTGGTGATGTTCCAGAGCTACGATACGGTAGACGCAGGCTTTGTTAGAAGTAAGAGTTGACGAACATAGCATGAAACTTTGATCAGAAAAATGATTTTGAACCAATGATCTGTCTTGCAGGAAGTGCCAAGAAGACTAAGAAGTTCTTCCATTCGGCTTGGCGTGCGGTTTGGTAAGGGGCAAATACATCACAAATTCGTGAGAGTGTATACCTATATGATTATGAATAAAAAGTTCAAGAAACATGAAAAATAATTGTATTTTTTATTGAAAAATTAACGTATCTGAAATGTTTATTTTGAAACGTTTTTCGTTCAACTAGGACTCTGGTAGTGGGTTGTGCTTAATCGAAAATTTGTGTTTCATATTTATAAAATGTTAAAATGTAACGTATATAGGTATCACAGCTATGAATTTTGAAGCGTATTCAATATTCAAACTCGATACAACACGTGAAAACGGCGAAAAACGCCAAAAAAAAGTGTTATTTTCGAAAATCGGCTATATCTTTCGTTTAAAAAAAGTACTGGAGATAACGCTTTGGGAGAAGTTAGTACTGTTCATGTACAAAAACTTATAAAAAAAACGAGCGAAAAAAAGATGTGGTGTTTTGAGATATATTGACTTGAAAATTTCCGAATCTTTTCAGTTTTTTCAAAACTGTGGACTCGCATCGCAATAAAATCAAAAACTATATCGATACGCCCTAATGATACCAGCTTATCTTAGCGAGTCCGTTCAAAACAGCTTATCTTGGCGTTGACCACAGATCAGCCTATCTTGGCATTGCCCGCAGTAACAGCGTATCTTACCGTTGACGATAGAAACAGCTTATCAGCGTTCGCGTTAGTTTTCCACAGGATCAAAAGCAAACTTTGATTGAGGAGCATAAATCAGACGTGTAATTTACATGGACCGGTTGAAGCACAAACTTTTCTCCCATGTATGGCCTTGACTGAGTGCAATTTTAAAGTGCTGAAATTTTTTCGTTAACGAGATATGAGTCGTGGATTAAAACTGTGTCACTTTTGGGGGTATAATGGAGCCCATTTTTGTAAGCTGTTTCTATCATCAACGGTAAGATAAGCTGTTACTGCGGGAAATGCCAAGATAGGCTGATTCTGTGGTCAACGCCAAGATAAGCTGTTTTGAACGGACTCGCTAAGATAAGCTGGTATCATCCCGTGTAGAAATTTGTCGTGGCATGCCCTTAGACTGAAATGGGCCATATGAGGCTGATTTGTGGGTTGCCAAACTTGCACCACTGTCCGGGTCCTGAATAGGCGCTACCGTGGCATGCCTTAAGACCAGGACTGAATAATTCTGGCACATCCGTGGCGTGCCACAATCCTGCAAAATACTTGATTATGATTGATGTATGCACTTTTATCAATGGAAAATGTACTCAAACGATAATTTTGGGTTCGAATTAGAATTTTCAGTTACTGAAAATTCGATTTAAGACAATCATAATCGATAAGGTTTTGTCTCGTATTGGTTGTGGCTGCCAAACTTGCACCACTATCGAGGCTCTGAAGTGGCGCCGTAGTGTCACTGCCCAAGATACCGAGTAACTCCATTTTGGTTAAAATATGGAATGCCTTATCACCGCCAACTTATTGTTCCTATCCATGCCCGATTATGGCGCTAGCGTGGCCAGCAGGAGAAATTGATTGCAATGCGGTGGTTGTATTAGCAGCAGAATGGAAATTTGGAGGTTATGTACATTGTAGTAACCAGTATAATTTATTGATTGTGGTGCACAATTATTCTTAAAAATGTGTGATAGACGAGCAGTAGGTTCTCACTTGGAGAATTATTTGTTACCTTAAAAGAGATATAAAACATACCATATATCCGCAAAGCCTTGTGAGCAAATACTCACGAACCTTATTGGTCCTGTTTATTTTTAGTTCGTAAAAGATTTTGAAGGTACTATATTATTTAAAATTCAACATTATTACAACAAAAAAAGTTTGCGACTTATCAATTTTCTATATTAATATATCGAGTGTCTAATGGCATAAGGTAGTAAGTGCCAAAAACGCGATTTTGGTGGCAAAAGGTCGTATAATTTTTTTTTCACGCCATTCGCTCTGAAAACGGTCAAAACGTACCTATAGATCAATTGAAATTACGAGATCGAAAAATGTAAGTGCAAAAGGTCGTAAGTTTGGCGGATACGTCGTTCTTGCATTACAATTTTCAAGGAAAATTAAAAAACAACGTAAAGGCAAAACGTCGTATTATTTTTTTTTTTTCATGATTTTTAATGATTTTTCGAAATAGTTGTAAAAACTCGTAAAACGCAAAAATAAATCGGAAAAACGACCATTTCGAAAATTTATGAAAAAAAATACTAAGGTAAAAGCAGAAGGTCGTAAGCGGCATTGTTTTTTTTATTTCTCACGATTTTTTCAAACAGCTGTAAAAACTCGTAAAACACAAAGATAAATCGGAAACACGACCGTTTCGAAAATTTATGAAGAAAAATACTATACGATAAAAGCAGAAGGTCGTGAGCACCATTTTTTTTTTTCATTTTTCATGATTTTTTCAAATAGCTGTAAAAACTCGTAAAACGCAAAGATAAATTGAAAGAACGACCATTTAAAAAAATTCGATAAAAAATATTGGTAGTTAAAAGCAGAAGGTCGTAAGCGCCATTTTTTTTCATTTCTCACGATTTTTTCAAATAGCTGTAAAAACTCGTAAAACGCAAAGATAAATCGGAAACTCGACCGTTTCGAAAATTTATGAAAAAAAATACTACGATAAAAGCAGAAGGTCGTGAGCACCATTTTTATTTTTTTTTCATTTTTCATGATTTTTTCAAATAGCTGTAAAAACTCGTAAAACGCAAAGGTAAATCGAAATCGACAACGTTTCGAAAATTCAGAGAAAAAAAAACCGAGGTAAAAGCAGAATGACGTAAGCGCCAATTAAAAAAAAAATAGTGGTTACGACACTTACGACCTTCTGCTTTTAACTGACCCAATATTAAATTTCAACGTTTATGAACGAATCTTCGGGTTTTTATCCCAAATACAAGAAAAAAAATATAAAAATATGACCTTTTGCCGTTACGAACAGCAAAAAGTCGTATAATGGCGCTTACGTCCTTATGCCATTAGACACGCGATATCTTAACAATATTGATATTGTTGAGCAATGAATAGCTAACACTCAGTTTCTGAAAACCAAATATTTTAATTGTGTATATGTCTAAAACATCCGGAGTTGTAGAACATGGGCAATTCAGGCACAGTCCTGGCAGAAGTTGAGGCGCAAGTATATGGTACCATGGTTGCTAGCCTAATTGGTTCCCGATCGGGCACTGTATACATATAAAAGTGGGACATTTGGCCAGAACCCTAACAGGCTGCTACAGTTCAGCCAGATCGGGGCCACATTTGTAATCTGGCAAACTATTCAGAACCCGATCAGCGCCACGGTCAAATTTCTACACGGGTATTAGGAGGTATCGATATGTGCGACCAGAAAGGTGAGGAAATTCTGAACAATTTGAAAAAAAAATCGTCAAAATCAGTCTATTTGGCTCAATTTTACAGTAGTTTTTCTGAAATTCGTTTTAAAAAGACTGATTTTCTCGCCAAATTAAAAATTAATAAATACGGTCCTTAAAAAAATTTGCGGGCAAAACCCTCGGACACGGGTCTCTTAAAATACGCCAAAGAACCCCTAAAAAAAGTTTCAGCGTCCAGAAATAACATGGCTGGAAAATCTGGGTGAATCCACGCGGATTCGGCCGTATGAAATTCAGATGAGAGAAATAGAATATTATAATTCGTTAAAACTTTGAATTCAGAAATATAAATTTATCTTTATTCCTCAGAGATAATTTCTAAATAGAATCTCCTTAACAAAGAAGAATGTACAACATAACATATGACAGGTATATCTCAAATATTTTCTGCAATCATTATATTTTTCTTTTTGCAATCTAACAATATAGTTTACAATATTTGTGATTATTCTACAGACCTACTAGGTACATATCACATGTTCATATAGTACACGCGTGAGAGCATTATATCAGCAACAGAATTTTTCATCGGCTATAATAATCAAATTTTATAACTAACATGCAAGTATTAAATATTTACACTTTATTCACGATCTTTATCCAACATCGACGTGCGAAAAAGAAAAAAAGACAAAAAATAAATAAATAAAATAACTACTCAACACAAAAACTAATCAGGTCGGGAATTATTTTACAATTCAACACGCTTGCTATTCACATGTCGAGACATTGATTTGTCCTAATTATATTTCGTCAATTGGTCGTAAACTTCGATACACGGCGCATGCGCAAAACGTTATATTGCACAATTAAATTATACTTTCCGGTACTGGTATATACTTCCTCCATGAAATTGAGGATAAATAAATAAAATATTATATGTATTTTTCCTCCATGAAAACTGTTATTCGAGTTCGTGGCTAAATGGTGTGAATAAATTATCCATCAGCCAATTCGTCTATTCACATTTCTCGTTAAATTACGCAAATTTATTTCCCGATTCACGTGATAGAAAATTATCGTTCGATAACTTGATCAACAAATCATTATTCCGTTTGTCCGTTTAAAAAATGGACTCGATTAAAAGTGAAGAGAACGATTCCGAAAAAAAAATTCATTTAAATTCTATCCACACTGAGTAGAGTATTATCCTTGACTGGTTTCTTGAACTATTCGTACGATTGATTGCCAGCTAGTTTTTTTTTTTTTTTTTTTTTTTTTTAAGAAAGTAATAAATTCATACGCCGGACTTAATTGTCGTAGGCAACTTCTCTCGACTAGTATACGGAAGTTCTAGCTAATCCCCACTGGACTATCCTTGGCAAGCATATCACGCAGTTCCTGGGACAAAAATAAAGTAAAAAATGACACTTAATTAGAAGATTGCGAAGATATCACGATTAAAATTCAACGAAATGGTTGTGTTTTATACCTAATAAAAGTGTAAGGATGAACGTCAACAAATTACACACCAGACGTCATTACGATTTTTATTTGCATTTATTTCGTACATAATTATGCAAAACCTACATCAACTCACCTGCAGTCTGTGGTGGTGGGGTTCCTCCTTGTCCGTGTCCTGTTCTTGGCTCGGAACCTTGGCCTGAACGTCGTTATGTTTCAACGGGCCAAGTTCCCAGCCTCCCTCGCCGTCGAAGCGTAACAAAAGTTTGTGAAACTTTGACAATGACGCGACGCGATGCGTGACGGTCAGCAAGGTGATTCCCATCCGTTTAGCAGCCTCGTAAACGGTCCCTTCGGCCTCCAGACTCACCGCGCTCGTGCATTCGTCCAAAAGAGCGTATCTCGGTGCGTGAAAGAAAAGTCGGGCCATTGCCAGCCTCTGTTTTTCCCCACCGGAAAGCGTCGAGTCCCAATCGTTCCTAGAACTGAGTCCATCCGCCTCGCGTTCAGCAAGACTCCTCAGGTCCACGAGGTCCAGGAGATGTAGGAGCTCCTCGTCGGTCGATTTCCTGCTGGTCGAGTCGGCTGGATACGTGATTTGATCCCTCAGGGTCCCAACGGTCATGTAAGGACGCTGAGGTATGTAGAAAAGGGTCGGTCTCACACCGGCCGATGTGAACTCCCCGGTTTCCTTCGGGCGGGTTAATTCACCGCCGTAAACCGGCCAGAGACCGGAAACGATCCTGAAGAGCGAGCTCTTACCGCATCCGTTTGGTCCCGTGATCAGCAGGTGATCACCCGGCTGAATCTGCGATTATGAACATAGTAAAAAAAAAACCGGTAATACAGGCCAGACCTGTTTTTTATACCATTCCAGTCTACGTTTGACGTCACGTTCAGGTAATTATCATATGAAATATTTAACACTTGGATTAAGAGTGGATACCCACGATCCATACCGCTTATATTTCGATCTTGACATTTGCTCGGATTATAAGTGCAAATGTTTCAGTCTGTATGAACAAAAAGTAGCGAAATCGCACTTACCCGAAGAGTAATACTTGGCACGATAACTTCGCAATTTGGTGTGACTATGGGAACATTCGTCAACCCGATGCTTCCGTCTGTGCTTTCGCGAACGACGCCTGACGAGCAAAGGAATTAATCATTAGACCGCGTGTGAACTTGACTCTTAATATTCAAAGCCAAGTCTCACCCTTGATCTGAGGTACTCCGTCTTTGAACTGTAGGATGTGTTCGTTAGCACTGCCGTTGTTGCCGGTGATGGGTCGATGCTGTCCGGCGACTACCCCCTTCTGGTATTTGCAGAGGGCCGTGTCCTTGAAGACGTTCAACATCTCGGCCACACGAGCCGTGTAACCGGCCAGAGCAACGGCTTCCTGATAATACAAAGCGAATGATATGAGCATCTCAAGGTTACGCAAAGATTTGCTCGATTAGAAGTCGCCATCGAACCTTGTAGGATGACATGAGCCTCTCGACGGCGTCTGCGCCAGAACTTAGGAGATACTTGGAGGTGGTCAGGTACTGGGTCCGCTCGCTTATTCCAGCTGAAAATTATTTCTCAACTGTTACCAGCTCTCTCAACGCTCTAAATTACGAAATACATTCATTGCCACTGGTGTAACAACCTTTCGGAATTCACTGTCGCGGGTAGTTCGCCATAATTCCACGAGTCAGTTGTAATTTAGATAAGAAATTTCTGTTCTTTTTCTGTTTTAACACGAATATTACGGAATGGCGGTTGAGAATATCATTCATAATCCTTCAGATCGTGGATACGATTTCAAACTCGGTGGGAAATTCCTGTTCTCATCTTTGTACGTGATCGAAATTAACGTTCGGATTGATTCTCATAGCGGAAAGTGTTGCAAATGACGTATCATGCAGCCTCATGACGCAATTTCGAAAACGGAGATGTGCATGTTGCCCCTATATCTCGAAACCGGTTTCCGACTAAACGCTGTCCATTAGCAGTAACGACTAAGTATGACCGAGGCTCAGTATAATAATTTGTATCTCAGGTGATTATGGCCAGTGGGTCAAAAGAAATACTTACCATCATCATTCGGTTTCCGCGATGCAGATATAACCGGAAATAAGACCGGCAAGGCGATAACGAAGAGCCCAGTTCCGGACCAGACATACTTCATGAGGAATTGTTCCAGCATGACGTACCACAGTTTTAGTTTAAGTACTCGGCGCACGTGAACGACCAGAGAGTCATAGGCAGAGTTCAAGTGCCTAAGTTCAGCATCTTGTCCACCATAGAAGGCGATTTCCTCAGCGTGAGCGCTCACGCGTGCGTGTGCTTGACGGAGACGTCCTCGACGCGCGGCTTCTTCGGACACCAACAAACCGAATTTAGGCGATGACAACCGCAGAACTTGACCCGTCAAGCCTATCACTGCCGTTGCGAGCAAAGGACCTGGGAACATGCGAATGGTAACTCAGGATCAGTGGCTTCTTCATCTTTCGAGTAACCGAAAAGGGGCGTTCAGCTCCCTACCTGGAATGGTTCTCGAACCCATACGCGCCGAGAACGAGGCCAGAGCGATGCCAACAAGTGCACAGTCCAGCAAAGGTTTCGTAAGACTTGTGTAAAGGTGAGCTACGGAGGTAGCCAACTCCGACAAATCGTCAGTGAGCCGTTGCTCCGCTCCTCCAAGTCTGGAATCCAGAGCTGATACTCTGTAGTATGTTTGCTGGCTGAGGTACATGTTGTACGCATGTTTTACCAGCCTCCCCCTGCAATTTGGAACGAATAGTATAACAAACGCGTACGTGACGCTCAAACTTTTATACAAATCTAATGATAAAGATAACGTTTCGTGAGTTTATCAATTCGCGGGATAACCGATGGACAGTCATCACAATGTTTAGATATCAGTGACTCTGCACTGGTGCAGCGTGCAGATATGAGGCGATACCGCGTTCGTGCTCATGCTCGTTATCTCACTGCCCGATTGCCCGAAGGTAGCGATGTCTAAAGTCCACCTTTAGACTACTTCTTCATCAGTGACATGACGATTGTACCTGAAACTCAGGGCTAGTCGCCCCTCGAAGTATCGGATGGCGGAGTTGACGAATGTGGCGGGCAATGCGATGCCGAACCATCGAAGCAGCATCGAAAAGAATCCCCAGCCGTCTCGAAGAACGATTCGTTTGACTATGCTACCCTCCAAGGTGGCCACGTAGACGGAAAGGAACGTCCTGGCGAGTAGAGCCAGCGTGACGCAGGTCAGCAGACCTGCCTCTTTCGTTCTCCAACCGGGTATCATTATTTTGAGCAGTGTCATTAACCGCGTTAAAAATTCCCTGTCCAATCCGATGCCGGGAGTTTCTTTGTCACCGGCTTTGTCATCGGATGTCGACTCGCCGTTATTCTTCGCCTTGGCCTTAGCGTCATCTTTTACATTGTTATTGTTATTATTATTCTGGCTTTGTCGAGGGTCGGAACTCTCCCCGTACAGGCTACTCGCCTTCTTTTTAGCCCCCGCAGCTACCTGGTTCAGGTATGGATAACCGATTTTGAGGAGATATAGGGTCGTCACCAGGCCTACTACCCCCTGGGTCAGCCTCTCCTGCCGGATGCCGTAACGGGCCGATGTTTTGTCGATCAATTTCGAGAACACGGACGACATTTTTATAGATTTTTTTATACCATCAATGTTTCACTGGAGTTTCTTCTCTCGTTTTTTAATCTCTTTGCGTTTATAAAGAAAGTTTGCAACGTTTCCTCGCGCTCTCTACAATTCCATACCTCTACATGATCGTTTAATGAAAAAAAAAAAAA